>JARQOC010000005.1:6821406-7061267 GCA_033576535.1 Allobates femoralis
CACCATCCATCCTCCTAGCAGCAGCGGTGGTCCCCTATTGACCACAACCCGTGGGTGGCGTCACGACAAATCCCTGTAAATACAGCTTTTTACTTGTGGGCCCAAGACACAGCCCGGACCGGTGTTGGCTACCGTGGGCTGGAGCACAGTCGCGTTCGCCCTGGGAGGGAACGTCCAACGAGTGTGGAGGAAGAACAGAGCCCTCGTGGTACGGAATGAGACACAGATCCCTGTACTCCATAATCTGGCGAGAGAACAAAAGGGATGGCCCTGAACACGGTGCGGCTGCTGTATGCCCAAATCATTAAAACCGGATGCTCCCAGAGTTCCTAATGGGTGCTGTGGCCAAACACCTTACACAACTTGGAGAAGGCGGCCAAACTAGGGGGCAGTGTCAGGAAGGGGTACAACTGAGCACCCATGGCTGTTGATACCTGAGCTTTGTGTGCGGAGGCGCTGAGAGGTCAGACTAAGTAGGAGTGCTGAGTCCCACCAGAGAGGAGAGAACACCATAGGAACACCTAAAGGGGTCTCGACTAGGGATGAGCGAGTACTGAAATATTCAGACTCCCTAGACTCGTAACAAGTAGATCCTGATACTCATTACTTGTTACAAGTCTAGCGAGTCCAATGTAAGTCAATGGGGAAGCAAGTATTGCGAGTATTTCCTCTGCTGCTGGACCCTATAAAGAGGTCTGGTAGCAGAGGAAAACCCACAATTCCAGACTTCATTGTTTAAAAGCCAGCGGTAAAAAGGCCCCGGCTTTTAAACAATGCTGACAGCTGCTGAGTTTCTCTGCTGCCTGACAGCTGGATCCTCTGCTCTCCCCACCCCATCCTGACTTAGGATTGGGTGGGGAGGCGGTGCGGAGCGCAGAACCGACTGCGGCACGTAGGGAGCTGTCCGCTGTCGTGAACTAAGGTAGGACCGGGAGAATCAGGTTTTCTATTTTTGACCTTCCCGCCTGGATTTTCAAATGAACAGGTGACTCAGGTCAGCTGTTCATTTGAAGTAGCAGTGCTGTCAGGTTCATGTGAGTTCATGCTTGCCTGCATGAACTCACATGAACTTTCCCAGGGTGCACAGCTCTACTACATCTCTGGTGGAGATTCTCTACCAGAGATGTAGCAGAGCTAAAGAAGAACCCTGGATTGGACTACGTTGGACGGAAGAGTGTGTGGTGTGTTTAAAAATAATTTTTCTTGGTGTTGTGTTTATATTTAAACAATTTAATAGAAATTCATGGCGGTAATGTCTAATATTGGCGTGACCCCATGAATTTTGGGCTTGGGGCCAGCTGATAACAAAAAGCTGGCCCTAACCCCTTTATTACCCAGGGAGCCACCACACCAGGGTCCTGGAAGAGTTGGGTTCAGCGCCAGAATATGGCGTTTCAATGAACGCGCCATTTTCTGGGGTGGCTGCAGGCTGCCATTCTCAGCGGGGGGTGCGCAAAAAACTTGGGGGGGGGGCCCCCTGCGCTGCAGATTCCAGCTGCCTAGCTGTACCTGGCTGGACATAGAAATAGTGCGGAGCCCCACGCATTTCTTTTTATAATTTCATGAAATAATAAAAGAAAAAGGGGGGCTCCCTTATATTGTTGTCTGGCCAGGTATAAATGGGCACCTGGGGGTTGGTGGCAGCTCATCGCTGCCTGCTGTATCCGGCTGGATACAAAAATACAGCGAAGCCCACGTCAATTTTTTTTTTTTTTTTTTTTTTCTGCAAAATCCAAAAAACAATATGAAGGGGGACTGCATCTTTATTAACCCTTTTTTATAGGATTGTTTTAATGGATTTTTCAGAAATTGACGTGGGCTTCGCCATCTTTTTGTATGCCAGCTGGATACAGCAGGCAGTCAGCTGGGGTTAGGGACAGTCTGTTGCTATTTGGATCTGCCTGGACACAGAAATATCGGGAAGCCCTTATTTTATTTCATGAAATAAATAAAAAAAAATTTATGGGGCTCCACACCATTTCTATGTCCAGCCAGGTGCAGCTGGGGCTGGAATCCGCAGCGCCGGGAGGCCAAAGCTTTCTGGGCACCGACTGCTGCGAATGGCAGCCCGCAGCCGCCCCAGAAAATGGTGCTTGAATTGAAGCGCTATGTTCTGGCACTGAACCCAACTCTTCCAGGGCCCTGGTGGGGTGGCTCACTGGGTAATAAAGGGGTTATGGCCAGCTTTGTACTATCAGCTGCCCCTAAGGCTGAAATTCATGGGGTCACGCCAATATTGGACATGACCGCCATGAATTTCTAGTAAATTGTTTAAATTAAAAACGCAACACCAAGTTTTTTTTCAAAATAAAAATACACTTGGGGACTTCATCTTTATTTAAAAAAAAAAAAAAAAAAAATCCTTTTGTCCGATGTAGTCCAATCCAGGGTTCTTAAGCTCTGCTACATCTCTGGTAGAAAACCTCCACCAGAGATGTAGCAGAGCTGTGCACCCTGGGAAAGTTCATGTGAGTTCATGCAGGCAGGAAGGCGTCAAAGAGAAAACCATATTGTGCAATTCGGCGCCCCATAACATGGGGCTCCATGGTCCCGGATTGCATCGGGGCAATCCAGGAAAATTGGTTCTGCGCTCCCCGGCTGCCTGACAGCAGGATCCTCTGCTCCATCACACCCCTTCCCACGCAGCCTCCCCACCCGATCCTAAGATAGGGTGGGGGGGGAGCAGAGGATCCCGGTGTCAGGCGGCAGAGAAGCCGTCAGCATTGTTGAAAAGCTGCCGCTTTTTAAACAATGAAGTGGGGAATTGCAGGTTTTCCCTCTGCTGCCAGACCTCTGTATAGGGTCCAGCAGCAGAGGAATTGCATTTCCCATTGATTTACATCAGACTCGTTACTCTGCAGGTAATCTCTAGGAAACTCGCAGTAGCCTGAGTACCCTACTATTCGCCGAGTAACGAGTAGTAGCGAGTAGACTCGCTCATCCCTAGTCTCGACAACACTGACATGTTCTAGAGAGACCGCTAAAACCGGAGATTGGCAGAGGGAAGCACCTGGCGGCCTGTTTGAGACGTTCAGTAAAGGTACAGAGCTCCTACAGACGTGAGACTTTCCTTTGCAGCAACCTCTGGGGTTCATGAAACACTGGGGTGCTGATGACCTAACTAACAACTGTCATGGTACGAACTGACTACTCCTTCCCACTGCCCCGAGGACTGCACGCCACCTGCAGGGAGCAAAACCATCCAAGCTGCCGGTCCACCGTCCCAACAGATTCTGCAACCGCAGAGGCTGTTGTCACGAATACCCCTTTTCCTATATCTGACCCATACCAATACCCCCCCCCCCCCAGCCTGTCGCCTGAAAGTTTGACTGATACCGCCAGTGTCACCGAGTCAGGTGGCCACCTTGACATCCCCCAAAAAGAACTGTAAGAACTGGCCCGGTAACGAGTATCCCTGGCCCTGGAATGGGCATGTCCTCACCAATCACTGTCCCACCATCACATGGGCACATGGAGAAACTGATGCGTCCCCAGGTTGTGGAGTACTCTGGTACTGGGCCGGAGCTATTTCTCTGGGGTATCACGGTAGTCATGACCTGGTCCCGTGGTCTGGGATCAGTCCAAAAAGGGGTCATTTACAAGGGACTGGTCGTGACACCACCCGGTGTATGTGGTCAATAGAACTGCTGCTGTATTCCTGCTGGGGATGGTGACTTAGGGCAGCGTGGATGGTAAGCCCTCCTCGGGTAGGGCTGAGGGTCCCCAGGGCAGGAGTGATGGTGATATTGGATGAGGCTTTGTGAGGGATCGTGGTTCAGTCACTTACTGTGCTGGTAGTCAGTGGCTCTGCAGGTATAAGATACTGTTAGGGTACCTTTACACACGGCTACATTTGTAGCTTGTCACCAGGTAACTTACTGGTTGCAGTGAAATCATGGATACATGATTCCATTTGTACACAGCAACAAGATAGAACCTTGTATCCATGATTTCACTGCAACCAGTAAGTTACCTGGTGACAAGCTACAAATGTAGCCATGTGTAAAGGTACCCTTAGAGCGCAGGGCAACAGGTGCAATCATCAGGCACTCACTGATGTGTTTTCTCAGTCTCTTTACTGGAGTTAAGACAAATGTTATAAACTGTCCCCGGAGTCTGGAGAGCAGTTTGAGGTAATTCTCACCCGGCTGGGTCGTATTGGCTTCCTCACTGCGCTTGTGTTGTGGTCCCTGTAGTTGCTTAAGCTAGGCTGCCGGCCCTGTCTCTGTCTGCGTCTACCAGTAGAACGGGCAACTCGAGTCCTTCACTTCTCTACCCCCACCCTGGGAAGTCGGTGTTACTGCAGTCTGTGTTGCTGGAGAATCTGGAGTCCCCCGCTCTCCGGTGTTGACTGTTGGTGTGTGTGAACCTGCACAGTCTTGGACTCCGGTGTCCATTCTTTTGGTGTTCCTCTCATGGAGGGGATGCACAGGGTGGTGCAGCCTCCCGTTAGGTTTCTGTCTCTTCTATTTGCTCAGACTCTAGCCTTAGGCTTGGAGCAAGCTAAGCAGCTTCCAGTCCACCAGGATGTCTTCACAATGCTGCCCCGCACTGCACTACTCTTCAGTCCTCACAGGAACTGCACTGAACTTGTTGCTCCTTAGACAAGCAGGGGCGTAACTACAACAGGTGCAGGGTTTGCAGCCTAGGGGGGCCCCAAAAGTCCCTTTGGCCTATAGAAAAAAGACTAATACTATCAAAGATTTGCAATAATTGGGGCCCTGTTGGAGCTTTCGCATCGGGGCCCCTGAGCCTGAAGTTAGGTGACGTATGTACACCCGTGCCGCTCTTTTAGCTTCAGGTCCCGCACTGCGCATGCGTGCTGGAGGCATAACAGAGCGGCACGGGTGCACATGCGTCACCCGAAGCCAGAAATGACGCGATTCGCGTCATACAGCAGCCCGGCCGGCAGAGGAGAGCGGGGAGGCGCGCATTTGAATGAGTTGAAGATCACGCCTATTGAGGTGTGATATTAGGAAGAGGGAGAGCCTGCCTGGGTGACTATGCATACAGTAGTCACTCATTAACATCGCTAATGAGTGAGTTTAATAATGTTTATCTATATTTTCAGTAGATGCATTTAGGAGGTAAAAGGAGTGTAGGATAAGTGTTAATATGCTCTAGGGACAGCTTTTAATAGCTTAGGAGGTGATTTGGGGGTGACAGGATCCCTTTAAGGTTCTCTTCTTTGGCCATTGGTGACTCCTCAGTATCTGCTCTTCCTCAGGATGAATCTTGTGACGTCTCTTCTTCTGGTCGGGTCGGTGGTTGTGACTCTGGGATGTTCTCCTGCTCCAGGAGGTGAGACCCCGTCCATGTTTCTGGGCGGCCGTGTATCTGCACGTGGGGTAGGATTATATAGGTGCACAGGATCACAATCACACAGTGCTGGGCAACTAACTTATACCTAACTCTCCCCTCCGTGACTTCTCCAGGTTTCTCCCCATGTTCCACCTGCACATTTTCTGTTTAGTAAATTCCAATGGCTTCTTTCTAAAATATCTCAAATCAGACTTTTTAAAACCATCCATAATCACAGTACAGGCTTAAATACCATAACACAGCACAATCAATAATTATGCCAGCATAAGATGAGTATCTGTTGCGGCCAGGCTTTGGGGTACTCTGGTGTCAGGGTGCAAGGGTTAATGCTCCGGTTGTCACGGGGAGTGGTGGCCACGCCTGACCCCCGTGTCCTGGGCCTATCTTCCAAAAAGGGGTAGTATGTACAGGGGATTATAGACAGTGTTGTCGTGACGCCACCTGCAGTATCTGGCGAGATGCCACTAGCGCCGCCACAGTCTGCCGGAGGTAGATGGTATCGCGGCTAGGGTAGTAAGTCCTCCACAGGTAGGACTGGACCTCTGGGGCAGCTTGTAGTGGAGCTGGGATGGTATAGGGAGAGCTGGAACAGGGAGGAATGACAAACGCACACTGCAAAGTCTTTTACCTTATACTGATGTTACGGCAGGTAAGGACGTCCAGAGCACCAACAGATGAACAGGTTGCACAGTGGGTCCCCACAGCAAGTGGGTATAAGGCCTCCTCTGTTCCTCTCTAGTGATTTAAGCCCAGCCTGCTTGCAGTCAGACTTGCCTCCTCACTTCCTGTCTCTGGTGTCTATCTCTCCTCCTGTGTGGTCTCCAGATTATCCTCTTTGACCACTGCGGTGCTGCATGGCTGTGTCTGGCTCCCTCTTAATCCACAGGGGAAAAACCGGGTGGCCAAGGCCTCCATGGTGCGACGGGGTTTTCTGTAGTCCTGGAGTATCCCACAGGTGCAGATCCCCGATATCCGGTACTTCTCTGGGCGAACCTCCAAGTTCCTCACTCCCTTGGCTATCTGCTCCTCGCCTTCTGTCCCCACTTAGGCTTGCTGGACGTAGAAGGGCCACTCCGGGTCTCTGGTTCGGGCCTAACCGTGGCACCGATCACCAGGACGTCCTTGCAGCTCTCCTAGCGTCTGCACACTCTGACTAACTCCTCCCACAGCAGCAGTATTTATAGGGGATCTTGCCTAAAGTCAGCAAGTGGTGCTCCCCCTACTGTGCCGGGGTGGAAGATGTTGCATGCAGTAGGTACCTGCTGTGGAAACCCAACTGTGCATTAGAGAAGCCTGTGGCTACCTGTGTGAGCAGGGCGCAACATATCCATATAACAATAATTCATGACTCCCTCTTCCCACTTTTGTGTTCTCAATTGAGGGCCAGGGATATCAAGGAGAACATTGTAGATTACCAGTACACGTCTTATTGTAATGGGTCATGGTAACAAATGATCTGGGCAATGTACTCCTTGATATCCCTGGACCTCAATTGAGAACGCAAAGAGGGAGTCATATGAATTATTATATGGATACTCTTATGCTGGCATAATTATTGATTGTGCTGTGTTATGGTATTTAAGCCTGTACTGTGACTATGAAGCTGTAACCACACTGTCTTGGGATGGTTTTAAAAGTCTGTAATTTTGATTTATGGATACAAATTTTTTATATATAAAGTTTATTATACATCCCCCCCCCCGGTGTGGATTTTGCCATAAATCTTCATATGGTCATCATGGCTGGTGATCTGGTGGTGGTTGGTATCATGTGACTAAACTACCCCCCCCCCCCATCCTTCCTTTTAATGTGGGACGTCCTGTCTTCACACTCCCCAACCCATCCAATCCACAACTCTGGCAAATTAATTGCCACAGAGGTCTGTAAAAGAATGGGGAAATGGATACATGAGAAGTCCCGACACCAGCTGAAATCTATCATCCACTGTGTGATTAACAGTATCAGCCGGGTCATCTGATGGCTGATTACCAAGGAGCCACACAAGAAACATCTCATGATGGGTAACACCAGTGAGCCGCCTCCAGACCTTCACAACATTGTTACATAACAAACTGATGGCATTGATTACAGGAGAATTTCTAATCTACTAAAGGCTCCAGTGATCTCTGCTGGGGCCATAACTCAAAAGTGGAAAGATCATTTCACCATAATCCGGCCATGACAAGGCGCTCCCCGCAAGATGTCACACAGAGGAGGGAAAAGAACCATCAGAGACAAGGATGAGACCAAAATTGAATTTATGGAGGCCATAATACACACCATGTTTGGAGGCCAAAAGGCAAATCTCACTAAAATCGGTGGAGGTGGGAACCTCATGGTGTGCGGCTGTCCTGTCATCATTCGTCTCCGGCAAACTTCATGATTGAATGGACAGATGTAGCGAGACATTCCTGATAAATCTGCTGCATCTACCGGGATGATGAAACAAGACTATGACCCCCAAACACACAGCCAAGGAAGAAAATGAATCTTCTAGAATGTCTGAGCCGATCACCGGAGCTGAATCCAATAGAAAATGTCTGGAAGGATCTAAAGTTCCGAGATGATAGGATCAGCAGGAGGTGAAGAGTGTGAGTGGCCCAAAATCCCCCTGAGCAATGCAGGGACAAGTATCTCCATACAGGAGGCGTCTGAAGGTTTCATCACAATCAAAGGAGAAGGACCAAGGATTAAATACATTTCTGAAACAGGGAAAAGTATTGAACGCGTTATTTCTCATTATTTAAGGATGTCTATGGTGACTTCTCTGCCTGTGTGGATTGAATGGGTTGTTGCTAGTGAGATTCATGTCAAAAGGACCTTTTATATATTAATATATTGAACGTCAAATATTTAATTCACTGCAGTAACTGACATCTCGTCTGTTCTTTCCTCAGCCACAAATCTAGCGAGGTCCGGCGTGGCCTCCCAGGTGTCGGATTATCTATATTCCACCAAGAGTGGACTGGCTAAGAACGCCATCGATGGGAACAAAGACCCCGACTTCAATAGTGAGTCCTGCACTCACACCAACCTGGAGAAGGATCCCTGGTGGAGGCTGGACCTGACCCAGAGCTACAAGATATCCACTGTCGTCCTGACAAACCGGCAGGACTGCTGTCCGGAGCGACTGCTGGGGGCCGAGGTCCGAATCGGGAACTCCCCGGATAACAACAACCCGGTGTAAGTTCACACCCATGTGTTTTTGGAAGACCAATAAAGTCCAATCCTGGGCATCATTAAGGCCATAGTCTGGATTTAGTGGAGTTTCCAGTTGTGTTCTACTGACGTTGATGCCCATTCAAAGAAACCGGGCACTGGGTGTTTCCTAAAGTGGTCATCAACCTGTAAAGTTGACCACCACCCCCTCCAAATCCCTCAATATCCAAAATATGCCTAACTGGGGTGAAGCTGGTCCTCCAGCATGGCTTTATGTAGGTGATGCATCCACTCAACGCCGTCAATCTCAATCGTGGGCGAGTAAAATCTTGTAATGTACATGTGACGGGAGATGAGGGTCGCTTTACACCAGGGACGTCGCTATGCATTAAGAATCGGGGCTGCAGCCCCGATTCTTACGCATAGAGCCCCGAATCTCGCTGGCAGTCAGGGCAGAGGGTAGCTGAAAAAAAACTGCGAAAATGCGCCCTAAAACCAGGACATTCGCCTGCACAACCCCTGCCCCCTGGAGCTCGGGGCGGTGGCCTCTTGTAGTGGTGACACTGCTGAGCCCGGGGGGTGGCCTCATGTAGTAGTGACTGCTGAGCCCGGGGCGGTGGCCTCTTGTAGTGGTGTGACTGCTGAGCCCGGGGGGTGGCCTCTTGTAGTGGTGTGACTGCTGAGCCCGGGGCGGTGGCCTCTTGTAGTGGTGTGACTGCTGAGCCCGGGGCGGTGGCCTCTTGTAGTGGTGTGACTGCTGAGCCCGGGGCGCTCTTAACAGCCTGATCTTGAGGAATAATCTGCTGATTGTCACGTTTCCTTTCTCCTCCAGGTGCGGTAAGGTCACAAGTGTTTCATCTCCCACCTTGTCCTTCTGCTGTAACGGGATGGAGGGTCGGTACGTCAGCGTGGTGATCCCAGGACGCTCCGAGTACCTGACACTGTGCGAGGTCGAGGTTTATTCCGACTCGGTCACTATTAAGGATGTCCCTAATAAAAGTATTAATGTCTGCTGGTAGTTTTGTAGGACCAGGCAGCAATCAGATCATTATTTGGTTTTCTGGTGCTCACTGTATGACCTGTAAATTTAAACTTTAAAAAAAAAAACTAAATAAACAGCCTAATACATCCTCCATGTCGTCATTATTTGTACTGACGTCTAATCAGGAGCTTGGAAAGAAGTTGTATCTGACACTTGTCCCTACTGACAAGTGGTTGTGTAGTGACCCGGTACAGATTGACTGTCCCCTTTAGTACCCCCTGGACCGTGAGCAGCCCCTGCACATTACACCTCACTCCCCAGTCACCCCTTACGTTTATTCCATATCATTGATAAATTGTAGAGATCTATTTCCAGTCGCCTTTAGCTTTAATTTAATGCATTTCTCATTTTGTTGTGTTGCAGCACCATCTGCTGGTGAAATGTATAGTTTATAGTACTTTGCATAGTACGAATATGACATGTAAATTGAGTCTTGTTCTATTGGATGGGGATGCAGTCACAAGGCTCAATAGGTGGAGCCACTACAGTCTCTTGTCTAGACAGACAAAAGCTGGAACTTCCAAAGTCTGGGACAAGATGTGACACAGAGCAGAGCTCATGTCAGGAAACCTCCTCACCACTTCCAGGTCAAGACCTGGAAATTCATCCTTCCCTTCACCACAAGATTTAGTTCCAAGATATTAGGCCTGGCTGTCTCTCTGACTTCTACAACCAAGATGTCTAAGGGCTTTTAACCCTAAATCCTCACTGTCTGGATTTGTGCTTCCTTCAGCAATAAGGTTCTTCTGTTCATTCAGTACACCCATTGCTCATGGGTTGAGAAACTTGAGGGTCTCCTCAGCTCGCCACAATTATGTTATTTGCTGTATGTATGTTCCACATTATTAAAGCTTCAGGACCTCCATAGTCAAATTCTGACAATGAAATTGAACTGTATTTGTCATGGACTACCCACATGAAACTGAAGTACCTACTGATACATTTCCCCCGTTTCTTCCAAAGTAAAGGCAACTTCTATCCCCGAGCCCTGTGTCTGTGGCTAGTCCATTGGCTGACAACGCTACATGAATGAAAAGCCGCTATTACAGTGGGGCTGGGTAGTTGAGTGGTCAGGTACTGGGAGAGCATGTGAAGGAGAAACCAGAGTAGTCAGAATCTATGGAGGGTGGCAGATTACAGCACAGGGGCTAAAGCAATGGAGAGTCAAAACAAAGTCCAAGGTCGGCCAACAATAGATCAGAGCACAGGAACACAAGCACAGCTAGGTAGAATGCTAGGACTAGGAGAACCTGCCAGGGGACAGCTGGATAATGAGCTATAAGCAGCTGTCACTCGCCTAACTGACATCTCTGCACAGCCCTGATTCTACCTTCACAATTCTCAGAAGGGGAAGAGGGGGGAAAAAACATAATTGTAATGGTCCCAAATTATGAAAGTGCTAAATTTTTGCCCATATACCAGAATTCTAGATAGTGTTAGCTTAATTTGCCATACCTGTTTAAATCAATCCTGTGTGTCTGTATATATACATACAGGTTTCACATAGAAATATGAAAGTATATAGTGCTACAGTTATATTACCACACTCCCACCCTTTGTACTACACATTACAGATTATTAAAAATTTTGCACTTCATAATTTTGGACCATTAGAATCATTTATATTTTTTTCCCTTTTCCCCTTCTGGGAATTGTGAAACTACTAGTGTATACGATTGGTCCATATGAATTCCCATGCTGTATTATCACATTGGAAAGCTACATATACATAATGGGATGGATTAGGTTTCTGTGGTCTGATTCTGTAGTGCAGTAGTCACCTATTGTGTCCTAGATGCACTGAGATGAAGGAGGAGTTCAGTGCAGGCCCAGACTGATAAGCGGGAGGGGTGGGATTTTTCCAGATGGGCCGCCTGCTCCTCCGGCCGTAGGCCTGTTGCTCTAAGTCATCTGCTGCAGAGCGACTGTGTAATTCAGGGGGTGGGGCCATTTCCCCAAAGCAGGGCCCCACTCAGATTAATCAGAATCAACAGGTCAGTCACATCTTGAGCCCTCCCACCATTTTCATCATCCCTCATCCTTCCCTGAGCTGATCATGTGACCCTCTGATGCCTCCCCTCCATGTGACATCACCTCAGTTCCTATATGTAGCATGTCTGTCAGTGTTTGACAGTGTCTCTCTACAGAACACTATACTTTATATGCAGGTCCACACTACATGCTGTCTGTATTAGTGTGCCTATATACTGTATGTAGTGTGGACCAGTATATAAATTATAGTGTTTGGCTGCTGTATATCTTGTATACACAATCTGCAATGTGCATACGGCCCGCAGTCTGTAATGTGCAGCATCAGAAAGTGTGTGTGTGTGTGTGTGTGTGTGTGGTTTTTTTTTTTTTTTTTTAATATATATCCTGCAGGCAGAGTTCCCTCTCTGTTCTTCCTGGTGCCTCAATGGATTCTGTTCCTCTCTGCACTGGGCACTGGACTTTCTGCCCTCACATTTCAACATTTCATCTTTCCCTATCTCCAGGATCTGGCTGAGTCTTTGCTATCTATATACCACAGCCTCCTAGGCATTATTGTCCTGTCCTGTATACAGGGTGTAATCCTCAGTATCTGTATTATTCTGTATATATACACTGCACAGTACCACTTCTCCTGTCCTGTATACTGGGTGTAATCCTCAGTATCTGTATCATTCTGTATATATACACTGCACAGTACCACTTCTCCTGTCCTGTATACTGGATGTAATCCTCAGTATCTGTATTATTCTGTATATATACACTGCAGAGTACCACTTCTCCTGTGCTGTATACTGGGTGTAATCCTCAGTATCTGTATTACTCTGTGTATATATACACTGCACAGTACCACTACTCATGTCCTGTATACTGGGTGTAATACTCAGTATCTGTATTATTCTGTATATATACACTGCACAGTATCACTTCTCCTGTCCTGTATACTGGGTGTAATCCTCAGTATCTGTATTATTCTGTATATATACAGTGCACAGTACCACTTCTCCTGTCCTGTATACTGGGTGTAATCCTCAGTATCTGTATTATTCTGTATATATACACTGCACAGTACCACTTATCCTGTCCTGTATACTGGGTGTAATCCTCAGTATCTGTATTATTCTGTATATATACACTGCACAGTATCACTTCTCCTGTCCTGTATACTGGGTGTAATCCTCAAGATCTGTATTATTCTGTGTGTGTGTGTATATACAGTATAGACCGAATGTTTGGACACACCTCCTTTATTCAAAGAGTTTTCTTTATTATTCTATCGTCAGCAGAAATGGTCTTCACTTCACAGGTGCCCTGTCAGGGTTAATAAGTGGGATTTCTTGCCTTATAATTGGGGTTGGGATCATCAGTTGTGTTGTGCAGACGTCTGGTGGATACACAGCTGATAGCCCTACTGAATAGACTGTTAGCTGCTTTTTTCTTGCCATAATACAAATTCTAACAGTCTATTCAGTAGGGCTATCAGCTGTGTATTCACTTGTTTCACACTTTTTTGTTCAGTCTATAATTCCACATGTGATAATTCATAGTTTTGATGCCTTCAGGGTGAATCTACAATTTTCATAGTCATGAAAATACAGAAAACTCTTTGAATGATAAGGTGTGTCCAAACTTTTGGTCTGTACTGTAGGTATCATACCAGTTGGCTGGGCCCTGTTTCATGAATTTCATTAAATAATTAAAAAAAAAAAAAAAAAAAAAATGCGTGGGGTTCCACGCGATTTCTATGTCCAGCTAGGCACCAGTACTCCTAAAACGGGCCCGCCTCACTCCCCCCGCATCTGGAGAGTATCGCTCTGGTGGCCTAGAATGGGGGCCGAATACTGCGGGAGTGGAGGGGGCCAGTGCCGATGGGGATGCGCAGGCAGCCTGAACGTAGGCCTGCACTGCCTGCGCCCCATGCACCATTGCTGCAGCTTGGATAAGCGCTCGCAAGGAGCCCAGATCAGCCATCCTACAAGTGGCCCTGCTCTCAGGTACTACAGCTAAACTATTCTGTCTCCCTCCGGAACTGGGATGAAAGGAGCTTCCTTCCTACCCCCCTATAGCTCCCTTCTAACTCCCCCTCTTCCTCCCTTAACCCAGTCCCCCCCTTTCCCCCACCAATTAGATCTTCCTGCCGTTTGTGAATTAACCACTTCTATACCACCACTAATTCACTCCCTACCTCCCCGCCTGTCATGGGGCCTGTCCACCCTATGGGTTCCCTGGCCTGCTATACTGTGCAATGGGTGCCGCTGATTATAGACGGTTACACATCTCCTGCCTATTCCCAGTATACTGTGCTGCTGCTGGATCGTCCACCCCAGGCAGTAAATAAACCTTAACCTGCTCCTAAAATGGATTATATTTGCACAATTTGTTAAATATCTACAGCTTGTTTATTTATCAGCAATTTTCTCGTAGCCAAAAGGGTTAAGGAGACATTGACCTTAATAAGGCTGTGTGTCCAGTAAAGCTTGATGGGGCCTGGATCTGGTCCTGGGAGACCCTGGGGTGTTGTGTCTTTTCAGGTCAGTTGGAGGCTTTGATGTCCTTGTGATCTATGTCAGGTTGTATTCTTTGTGAAGCCGGTGAATTGGTATTTCAGAAGATTTGCTGTCTCCTGACTCATCCTCCGCTCTTCACATTGGCTGCAGTATCTTCTGCTATAATGGCAGTTACATCTCTCATATAGTCCCTCCTACTTGACTGTTGGGAGACCCGAGGTCATGTGATGCTGTCCACCGTCTTCGGCATGTCTGCTGCATCCAGGCACGGGGTCCCCCAGCCCTTGAGCCCCCCTGTATCCCGAGATAATACACTTTGAAAACTTACATTGTGGAGCCAAATAGGAGGTGGCTAGAGGCTGGAGCTGAAGGGCAGTTTCACACCCCCTGCATGTTAAATCTGCCCAACCACCGCCTCCCTGATACCAATCATTGTCTCCCTCGTCTGCAGCATAACACAGAGCGTATTGCAGTGATGGCCGCTTTGCCCCGCCTCCTGCGGTGATGTCACCACTTATACCCGCCCTTGCTCCATGGTTAACATGGAGCAGGGCGGGAAAAGGCGATGATGTCAGAGCAGGAGGCCGGCCGCCCCGCCTCCTGCAGTGACCTCACCGCTTATATCCACCCAGCTCCACTTTAACCATGGAGCAAGGGTGGGTATAAGCGGTGACATCACTTCACCCCGGTCACTTCTACAGAGTCGGCTCTGGCAAAAAAATGCTAGTAAAAACGGATCCGTTAACTGATGGTGCCTATATGTGCCATCCGTTAACGGATCCTTTTCCCATAGGGCCCCATGTTACCAAAAAACGGTCCGTTTTTTTTTCCAGCACCCAAAAACATTACTTGCAACATTTTTTGGACCCTGGGAAGAGGTGTTCAAAAACGGAATGAACCATAAAGTGCCCCATCCGTTAATGGACCGTTTTTTGGACTTAGAAACAAAAAAGGAAAAAAATTTCCCAAAAACGGATCAAGAGCAAAAACGGCCTAAGACGCCTAAGATGTTAAGCCCCCTCCAACCGAGACAGGCTCCTGAGGGACGAGGAGGATGAGGGTGATAATAGGTGTTGTAGTAGGACTGTTTGTAGGAGGCAGGAAGGCACAGATGACAATCTCTTTACTTTTTCCCTTTACTGTAGCTGCTGCACTGATCCAGGGTTCACACAATACCAGGCTTGTGGTCCAGCCAGTCTGGGAAGAACTGAAGTCCGCTCTGCTGGAGTGAGGTATAATGGCTTTCCTGCTGACTTTGGTGTTTAAGTTTCTAGTTCACTTGAAGCTCTCCTGCTCTCCTCTAAGTCCAGTGGATAACCTCCAGCCAGGCAGGTGATGTGGGCCCTGCAAGCAGCTGCTTTGCCTAACAGCTCTCTCGCCCTCTTTACCACTGTGCCTTGGAAAGTCCCACTAAAGTGGCTACTGGGCATAAAATCCAGCAACCTCCAGATTCTGCTGGAAACTTGGCAGCCTAGGGCCTGGTGTCCCAACTGCAGCATGTACTTCAGAGTGGCCTCCCAGCCCTCTTCTGACTGACATCTCCCCTCCTTATCCTAACTCCTCCCTCCAACCAGAAGCAGGGGTCTGCCTAGGGAGGGTCTCTTCCACCTTGAGCTCTCTGGTTGGAGTTTGGAAAGTGTTGGATGCTTTGGCTTTCCAGCAGAGGGCGCTTCAATTCTGCCAAGACATGGTATTACATTCAATGTATGTGCAATATCATTTGTGGCAGCCAGACCACAGGGCACCACATAATGTTGCTGACTATTATACTCTTTGATTGATCTTTGCTCCTGGGGAGGGGTAATAATGGTCTTAAAGGGAACCTGACCCCTAAAAATCACCCCCCAGCCTATCAATACCTGTCCCTGTACCTTCATAATGGTATTCTACATATCCCTTTGTGTCCTAAATGTGTCTTTTGAAAGTTGAAAAAAGTGCTTTTCATGCTTAATTGAGGCTTCTCATTCCCTGAGAAGTCGTAAAGGGCGTTCCCTGTGGCTTATTTTTGCCGCCTCCGCCACTTGTATTCACGCCTCGATGGGCTTGATAATGCTTCCCAATCATCCTCGCCATCCTCCATGGGCGGATTAGCCAACATGACGCTAATTGTGTCATATCCGGCTTGTTTGACGTCAGTACACCCTTTGGATCTATGCGCATGCGCGAGGTTTGCTTTACGGCAGCTCATCACAGATCACAGATGAGCTGCCGTAAAGCATACATCGCGCATGTGCAATGTGCATCGTGAGGTCCGTCGATACACTCAAAGGGTGTACTGACGTCATCCGAGCCGGATATGACACGATTAGCGTCCTGTTAGCTAATCTGCCCATGGGGGAGGGCGAGGATGATTGGGAAGCATTATGAAGGTGCAGGGACAGGTATTGATAGGCTGGGGGGAGATTTTTAGGGATCAGGTTCCCTTTACATTTACTACATTATTACACAAAACTCTCAGGAATCTCCTTATTCCATGATACATTTCCACAAATGTGTATTGTACAGAATAAACAGGTCGCCCACTCACCCGATTGTCATCCCATTAACTGAAAACACGAGATTCTAAGTTCAGACAAAGTATAATAGATCATTTTCCTCAATAAAAAAAAGTGAAAGTTTACATTTTTGACTATTTTTTCTTTATTGACGATTACAAATTGTGTGAAAATCTGATATAATTTTAGGTCAAAATGATGCAGAAATTTGGGAATTTTTTTGAAGGGTAAAAAAAAATAATTTGTCTGATTATATTGTCTCAATGCTCAGGAACCAGCACGATCCTAGAGATTCTGCAGATCATCGCCCCAACTTTAAGGGACTTAAGTTCTGCTGATATCCACCACTATTATAGTGAAGGAGGAACTCAAACTGATCTAGGGCTGATCTAAAAAATGTCAGGAATAAGGAGCCCAGAAGGTCATCCAGTGCTGAGTGATTATATGTCCCCTGTGGACCGTATCACACCACAATTGAGGGGGCTCCTCGGGGCGGGATCAGTGATGCACAAAGTAACCCGTGTAGCCGCCACGGTCTTTGTTCTTTACTATTCTGTGGTCTATAGACCCAAGGCAGACAATGGGTGTTTGTCGTCAGGCGGCTCGTCTGTGCAGTCAGGTATCTAGTGATTGATGGTGCAGAGTCGCCCCAAGGAGGTGACTGATCGCACTGTAAAGTAACAGACCTCGGGCTAAAGACAATAACTGAGAATGACAGAGGAATGAGAGGAGCTCATACCCTCCAGCCATGTCTGCAGTGGAAACCCATGTCACCTGTCATCAGAAAGACCAAGCCGGAGCTGGAGTACCAGAGGTTCCGGATTATTTGAGGTTCTGGATTATCTGAGGTTCTGGATTATGAGATTCTGATTTACCTTGTTCTTGATGATCAATAGCTAGAAGAAAAACTGTTAAAATAATTTATTTAGTGAATTTAAAGAAAAACCAAAAGTACAAAATCCGATGTTACCCCAGAACCTGCTGCTGTCTCCTAATCCACTAAATAGAGAGAAGTGTCGCATGTCTCAGTCATTAATGCGGATTTCTCATTTTGTCCGATTACTCTTGGTGTATAACTTCAAACCCCAGTACCCTCCAGTATATAACATCCAGCCATACAGCCCTTGTGTATAATGTCCGGACCCTTGTGCCCCACTTCCTGCCCCTGATGTATAACCTCCGCCCCCCCCAATGCCGTCTGCCTTTATCCTCATGTAATAGAGCGTCCGGTGGTGCAGAGCTACCAGCGCATCCTGTCATAGGGTAACAAATCTGTTCATGACATTTCTTCCTTCTGAATCTTCCCTCATCACCAGTGAGTGATATTATTGAGAGGTGGAAGAAATCACAGCAACTCAGTCATGAACAGGAGTCCCCGTAACATTACAGAGTGGGGGGGCCGAGAGCTGAGGAGCAGAGGACAGAAGAGTCCCCACCGCTCTGCTGACCCCATAACTGCAGAGTCGAAATGTCCTCTGTAACATCAGCACATACACTGCGCCCACGAGGGGCTTCATGGCCAAGCAGCTGCAGCCATATAGCACCCAGCACAATACGAAGCAGCTGCTGACATACATCACCAAGCACAATGCCGAGCAGCCTAAGCTGTACATCACAAGCACAATGCTGAGCAGCTGCAGCCGTACATCACCATGCACAATGCCGAGTAGCTGCAGCCGTACATCACCATGCACAATGCCGAGTAGCTGCAGCAGTACATCAACATGCACAATGCCGAGCAGCTGCAACGGTACAACACTAAGCACAATGCCGAGCATTGAATAGAGCAGTGTAAAGCCACCAGCACTGGATTTTGGAGGAGACATGTTCTGTGTATAGACAGATTGCTCTCCTCTATCTGTGTCATATGGAAGAGTCTGGGTGTCAGGACTCTGAATATTTGATCACCTTTTGGGCATTGTTGCCCTCTTCCAAGATGACTTCCTTTGCTTTATGTGCTTTGTCTTCCTGCCTTTATAAACCCCACCCCAGCCTCTAGTCATTTTTAGAGTATACTTCCTGGTTTCCTGCTCCTTGTGGCTTCTCAGGTTCTTCGCCTACTCCTGCAAGTCCAGTGTGAATCTCCTGTTGCTGCTCATCAGAGGTTCTGCTGCCTACACTTGTTACCAGCGCTCCTTCTGCTCTGGTTGCTCGTACTACTCCCTCAGCTGCGGTTCTTGCCTCACCTGCCTTTGCTGACATGTAAGTGGGTTGCATTATTATGTGCTCTGTTGCTTCTTATATCCAAATAGATGGAGAGCATGAGACTGTTCTGGACTTCCTTCTCAGGCCTCCCTGGATGATTTAACGTGTTATATAAACTTGCTTAAACCATCTCCTTTTTTGGACTTGCCATAGACTTTCCTTTTACAGCATCTCCAAGTGTAAACTGATTGCATTTTACTGAGAGGTTTTGAACAGACTTTTCATTAGTCTTCGTTCAATAAACTCCTAAGTTATCCATTACAATTATTACACTGGGTTTGATGAATGGAGGACGTTACCCCCTGACTGCATTGTGCCCACTGTACAGATGGTGGTGGAGGATGCTCCGGACTGTTACCAGGAAGCGGGTGCAGACCCTTATACCAGAGATAGGAAATCTTAAAGTTCAATGCAAGACAGTGTGGACAAATGTAGCTTCAGCTTTGTGGGAACAGTTTAGGGAAGACCCTTCTCTGTTCTCCATGACAATTATAATAGACAGAGTATGAGGCCCTCCTTTATGTCTAATACAGGGTGTATCGCAGTCTTTCTTCCTCCTAGTATTTGGTAGTTCAGGCATTGTCACAGTCCCTCCCTCATAAACAGGAGGTTTCTGACCATGTCACACACACCACATACCCACATAAGGTTGTGAAATGTTACAATTACATTGACCGGTGGGTGTACTTTTATTTCTCCCTCTACTGTGTCATCTGCTGTAGTCATTCACTAGGTGACAGGGAGATGTGGGGAGACCGCCCATTTTAATTTTGCCTTATATACAAGTCATTACACAAGAAACAAGGTTTCATAAAAAATAATCCTGTAAAATCCATTTTATTTTCAGTTTTGTATGTTTTATTGTCACTCTGTAAAATCGAAGTAACCTTTTAAACCCTGTCTATATGCATCTGTGGCGCCCCACCTGGTCAGGCGTCACATTGGGGTATTGCACCCATAAATGAGTGTGCGATAACCCCTGTCACAGTAGAAGGCAGATGTCTGTGGGACGATCCCATCCCAGCACTCCCACATCCGAGCTTAGGCAGATGGTTGGAGCCCAGTCCCAGATGGTTGGAGCCCAGATTAGGGGAGAAGGGAGGACACACAGTGAGTTCTAGTCAGCACTGAGGAAAGATGGAAAATGGGGAGCCTCCAAGTGAGAAAAGGTGACTTCCAGGGAGGGGGCCTGTAGAGAGAGAACAGGCAGCCCAGATGGAAGGAGGGGACCCCCCAGATCGAAGTGTGGTGCCCCGCAAAGCAGGCGACACAGATGGGTACTGCACCCATAAAAGCGGTGCAGATACTCCAGCTGCAAGTGGATTTCAGGCTGATGGTGGAACCTACACACGAGCACCCCCACATTAGATCACATGGTGGGAGGGACCCGGGAGGGAACAAAACCACTTCCAGGGGGAGAAAGGAGGTCTTTGGTCTTGTGAAGAGGTCTTTAGCTGAAGGCCTTTTGGGCTTCAGGTCTTGGCCTCAAGGTCTTTGACCGGAGTCAGCCAGACAGTGAGCCTGAGGGAGCAAGGAGGGTCTCTCGGCTGAGGGACCCGGGAAAGACTAAGGACAGATCCCAGGCGCAGATAGCAGCTGGGGATAGAGGAACTTGAGGAGTTCACCCCAGGAAAGACACCGGACACTGGAGCCCGCACCTGTGGGATCCTCCAAGGACCACACAAAATCCAGCGTTCTGAGGAGTATATCTATATACTGCCCAGACTCTTAAGCGACCAAAAGAGGGAACCAAACACAGCAGGGCGAAGCCGCAGTGTTAAGAGAAGGTTACCCCACGGGAGCGAGGAGAGCGAGAGACAGCAGGAGGCCAGGTCCACTGTATGGGGTCAGACTTCACACTAACTGCTGGGAAGCAGGGAAGAATTGACGGAGAAAAGGCACACACTGAGGGATCCATCCTACCACCCGGGATCCGCTCACAGCCACCCGTTAGCTACTTGTCTGTTTAACATCTTACTGCACTGAGAACTGTAACGATCCGCTGGATCCGGCTGGTTCCAGAAATACGGCGAAGCCCACGTCAAATTTTTTTCTGACAAATCCATAAAACAATGTAAATAAAAGGGACTGCATCTTTATTAACCCCTGGACCATGGGCGAGGGGTTAATAAAGAGGCAGTCCCTTTTTTAGGATTGTTTTATTGATTTTTCAGAAAAATAATGACGTAGGCTTCGCCGTATTTCTGGAACCAGCCAGATCCAGCAGGCAGCGACGGGCTGCCCCCAACCCCCAGGTGCCTATTTGTACCTGGCCGGACACAAGAATATAGGGGAGCCCTTTTTTTTTATTATTTCATGAATTTCATGAAATAATAAAAAAAATGTGTGGGGCTCCGCGCAATTTCTATGTCTAGCCAGGTACAGCTAAGCAGCTGGGGGCTGGAATCCGCAGCGCAGGGAGGCCCAAGCTTTCTGGGCACCCCCCGCTGCAAATTGCAGCCCGCAGCCGCCCCAGAAGATGGCGCGTTCATTGAAGCGCCATCCTCTGGCGCTGAACCCCGCTCTTCCAGCGGCCCTGGTGGCGGTGGCACGCTGGGTAATAAAGGGGTTAATACCAGCTTTGTTATACAAGCTGGTATTAAGCCCGAGATTCTTAATGTCAGGCCAGGTTTGACCCAGCCACTAAGAATCTCCAATAAAGGGTTAAAAAAAACACCACACAGAGAAAAATTTTTATTAGAAATAAAAAAAAAAAGCCATTAGGGACTCCATCTTTAATTAAAAAAATCCTCTTCCGTCCGACGTAGTCTAAAACGCGATGTCCTCTCTGCTACATCCCCTGTGCATAGATATAGATGTCTATGCACAGGGATGAGCAGACTGAGAACAATCTCAGCTCTGCTACATCAGGCAGCAGGTGGGCTCTAGGACCCTGGAGCTGCACAGAGCAGACAGCTCTTACTCTGTGTTTCCCTGCTATCACTGGCACAGTAGCGAGTCCAATGCAAGTCAATGGCAATCCTAGTTTTGTCAGAATCTCTGACAAAACTAGGATTTCCATTGATTTGCATTGGACTCGTTACTGTGCGAGTAAACGCTGGGAAACTCGCAGAGTACAGAGTCCTGCGAGTCCCTTACTACTCGCAGAGTAACGAGTCCTAGCGAGTAGATTCGCCCATCCCTAGTAACGAATGCTGCTAAAGTTCCAGTAAAGTACCTGGAGTGAAGTGACTTTGATTCTGCTGCATCTTCTTTCCATGAACTTATTCCTTTCACAGGAATCGCTGCCCCGGAGGTCCCAGTCCTGCCTGCGGAGGACTACAACATCTCAGCCGACCTCTGGAGGACTGTGGCGGCGCTGGTGCTACTTCACCAGAAACTGCAGGTGGCGTCACGACAACAAACTTTGTAAATAATCAATTGTACATAAATCCCCCTTTTCAAAAGAACCATCCCCCGGGGCACGGGATCAGGCGCGGCCGCCTTTCCCCGTGACACCATTAACCCTGAAAAGGACTTCTAATTTTAGGTTACAGCTGCAGTATAAGTGTTCTCGACCCTGGGCCGGATTTAAGAGGTGGGGTGGCCTGGGGCTCATTTTGGAGGGAGGCCCATTTTTCAAGATGTTGCAATATGTAATGCAAAAACACAAAGTGAAACGAACGCAAGCTTATTTACAAACATCATTTTCCGCAGAGTAATTCAGGTAAAATCATTCTGTTTTTACATTCCAGGCATTTCCTTGATTTTCGTGCTGCAAAATCACTAATGACGTCACTAAAGTCCAATTCACGCAGAATATCTGACTCGATGCTCATGATGCCAAATTTACAAGTCTTTCCTGCTTCATGGATGTCCTTAATCGGTTTTCAAGTAATTTGAGCTTTGAGAAGGAACGCTCACCACTGCAGTTTACCATCAAAATTCGATCTATTCTAAGGGTGTCGTCACACCTGGCAACGGCACCGCCGATGTATTAGGCGACATAGGGGCATGGCCTATTGGTGCCGATATCGCCCCTGCGTCGCCTAATGTAAAGGGGCAATGTCGGTGCCTCTGAGTCGTCGCCTGGTTTCACATCATGTAAACGGCCGCCGGCGACCTGACAGGCGATCGGAGCCATAGGCTCCCATTGTACTGCATCGCCGCTGGGGTTTTGAGACACCTCGGCGGCAATGCCGCCTGTCAGATCGGCGGTGCATCGCTGGAGGTGTCGCCCCATGTAAATGGGGGACGGCGACGCTGACGGGGTGCCAAAAACTTGCGCGCTCCCGCCCGTCGCCGTCGCCATCTCCGGGGCCATCACATCGTGTGTACCCTTAAGCCCCCGTCACACGGGGCGACATTGCCACCCATTACAGAGGTGACGTGGGGGCGTGGCCTATCGGCGGCATCATCACCCCTACCTCGCCTCATGTAACCGGGCGCCGGCGACCTGTCAGGCGATGGGAGCCATAGGTTCCCATTGTCCTGCATCGCCGCTGGGGTTTCCAGACACCCCGGCGGCGATGCCGCCTGACAGATCGCCGGCGCGGGGCTGGAGATGTCGCCCCGTGTAAACGGGGTACGGCGATGCTGGCGGGGTGCCAAAAAATGTGCGAGCACCCGCCAGTCGCCGCCAACATCTCCAGCCCCGTCGCCTGGTGTGACAGGGCCTTTAGAGCTATCTCAATATGTGGGAAAGTGTCCTGCACACCCTTCTCCATGATAAGCTTGTACATGAAAAGTTCAGTGCTGGTATCTTTTGGCTCCTCGTCTGTGACTAAATTGGCAAATATTACAAACTGACACAGTTCATCGATAAATGTAATGTCCGAGTCATCTGAATAAGACCTGACGAGTCGCTCTGCTGTGGCTCGTCTGAAGACAATTCTTTCAGATGGCTAAAAAAGGTAAATTTGCTTGATCTATCTTTATATGCTTGAAGACGTTGGTCAAGAGAAGCGATAAACTCATCAATGATAGGCAGGAAAGTTTCTGCTCTGTATTTTTCGTATGGCCATAATCCCATTGATTGAGACACGTTTCAGCGCCTGTGTCGAGTTCTCGTCTGAACATACTCAGATGAACCAGGCAGCTCTTCGCCTTGATGCTTCTCATAAATTATGAAGGAGTCAGGCTTTGATGCTACATCGTTTAAGCTGATCAGTGACGCCACAGCAGTGTTTAGATCGAGTTTTACGTGTTGTAGATTTTTACAAGCAGCATCTGTTCTTTGCAGGATATCATTCCAGAAGGTGGTGTTAATACCAATTTCAAGATGATTCATTTGTCTTAACAGTCCTTCTGCGTCACACCGTACACAGCTTTTTTCTTCAAAGTCATCCGCAATCTGTTTAAGTACATCTTTAATCTGCTGATGGTCATGCTTAAGGGCCTTAGTAGCGTCAGCTCTGCAGGACCAACGCGGTGTTGTGACACGTTTGAGAGTCAATGCTGTGGCTGAGTCAATATTTTTCAAAGCCTCGGTCAAGAGCTGATGCCAATGCGTTGAAACTCTGAAGAAGAGGAACAGCTTGTCAAGGAAGTCAAAAAATGTACCGCACTTGAGCAGCATTCTACAGCATTTAGCAACCAGATTTAAAGAGTGCGCCGTACACGGAGTCCAGGATGCAAGATTGTTCTTCTCTCTCACTTTGGCTTGCAGGCCGTTGCATTTGCCACTCATTGCAGATGTATTGTCATAACTTATATATATACATACAGTAACAGTAATAGTATACACAGACACACTGTAATGCAGAATATAGTGTGGACCTGTATATACAGTATGGTGCTGTGTAGGACAGGAGCTGCAAGAAAGATACACAGACACACACACAGACAGACACACACACAGACAGATGGAGATCATACCCATCCACCGCGGCACGCTGAAAGACTGAAGATCCAGTGAAGTCCTGCCGCGCTCCGCGGTGGAGAATCATCTTCTCACGCTGACATCCTGGCTCCGCCTCCTTCCTCCTGTAAGTTCCTGTTTGTACTGTGCATGGCAGCCTCTGCACAGTACAAATTCCAATGATGAGCAGAGTGTGGATCTCCTCTGCTGCAGCGCATAAATTACTTTCACATCGCTGCAGCTGTGACAGGTGCCCGAGGCCCCCCGGGATCGGGCCCACGGGCCATTGTGTTATAGCGGCAGCGATGTGAAAGTATAGCAGTGCCACCTAGCAGCTTCTGTTGGGATCGGAGACGGCTGCCGCATGCCATAATAAGCTAAGCATTAGGTACAGGTACCACTGAGGAAGTCTGGCTAGCCAGGTCAGTGGATGCTGACGCAGGTGCCATGACTCTGCGCCAGCCACTGAGAATGATGTAGGACCGTAGCCCAGTCCCTACACTTTCAATAGTTTCTCTTTTGTTAAATGTTCCTTATCAGATGTGTATTTTACATGTTTTGAGATATTTATCCCTATATTGGTGGGAGGTCCCCTCTTTTGGGTGGCCCGGGCCCCTTGGGCCCCCCCTAAATCCGGGCCTGTCTCAATCAGTATTGATCAGTGGTGAGCACGCTCACTCATCACTAGTCTATAACCTTCACATAAAGCTGATGTGTCCTGTCGCCTAAAGGGTGACTGGAGATCAAATGATGAGGAAATGTGCCGATGGCCGGACGGCACAGCTGCTTTTAGGATGATTGATGCCCTTCTAGTGATTGCTTTGTGTTTGTCTTTATGCCGTCACTCCTGTCCAGTGGAACCAGGTCATGTCTCCACCGATGATAGAAACCTGAGGGTCCATATATAATTGTGCTGCACCTGGCTGAGGACTGAGGGGTCCCACAATATGGCCGTACCCATACACCACCAGAGAGGATGGTACCAATGCTCCCAGAGTCAGGGACTTTCTGGGGCCACTCAAACATAAGATTCTGACTGATGTCATTCACTATAACCGTTTTATGGGTTATGACCTCCCGATCAGACAATCCCTACGGCAGGGGAACAAGTCTGGTTGCTTTGAAAAGTGGTGAAAATAAACATTCGCTTTGTCGGTGAATTCAATCAAAAATCGCCATTGTAAGGAGTGAGAGCGGGATGGGGGGGGGAGCATGATAAGGTATAAATGTCCGGCACTGAGGTTGCTCCGGTCACAGAAGACGCAGGATCGGCTCAGGTAAGTACTGTACCGTACATGAGGACTCTACAGGACCAGCTCAGGTGAGTACTCTACCGTACATGAGGACTCTACAGGACCGGCTCAGGTGAGTACTGTACCGTACATGAGGACTCTACAGGACCGGCTCAGGTGAGTACTGTACCGTACATGAGGACTCGACAGGATCAGCTCAGGTGAGTACTCTACCGTACATGAGGACTCTACAGGACCGGCTCAGGTGAGTACTGTACCGTACATGAGGACTCTACAGGACCAGCTCAGGTGAGTACTGTACCATACATGAGGACTCTACAGGGCCGGCTCAGGTGAGTACTGTACCATACATGAGGACTCTACAGGACCGGCTCAGGTGAGTACTGTACCATACATGAGGTGAGTACTGTACCATACATGAGGACTCTACAGGACCGGCTCAGGTGAGTACTGTACCATACATGAGGACTCTACAGGACCGGCTCAGGTGAGTACTGTACCATACATGAGGACTCTACAGGACCGGCTCAGGTGAGTACTGTACCATACATGAGGACTCTACAGGACCAGCTCAGGTGAGTACTGTACCATACATGAGGACTCTGCAGGACAGCTAAGGTGAGTACTGTACTGTACATGAGGACTCTACAGGACCAGCTCAGGTGAGCACTGTACCGTACATGAGGACTCTGCAGGACCAGCTCAGGTGAGTACTGTAACGTACATGAGTACTCTACAGGGCCGGCTCAGGTGAGTACTGTAACGTACATGAGTACTCTACAGGACCAGCTCAGGTGAGTACTGTACCGTACATGAGGACTCTACAGGACCAGCTCAGGTGAGTACTGTACCGTACGAGGACTCTACAGGACCGGCTCAGGTGAGTACTGTACCGTACATGAGGACTCTGCAGGACCAGCTCAGGTGAGTACTGTAACGTACATGAGTACTCTACAGGGCCGGCTCAGGTGAGTACTGTAACATACATGAGGACTCTACAGGGCCGGCTCAGGTGAGTACTGTAACATACATGAGGACTCTACAGGACCGGCTCAGGTGAGTACTGTACCATACATGAGGACTCTACAGGATCAGCTCAGGTGAGTACTGTACCATACATGAAGACTCTGCAGGACCAGCTCCGGTGAGTACTGTACCATACATGAGGACTCTGCAGGACGGCTAAGGTGAGTACTGTACTGTACATGAGGACTCTACAGGACCAGCTCAGGTGAGTACTTTACCGTACATGAGGACTCTACAGGACCGGCTCATGTGAGTACTGTACCGTACATGAGGACTCTGCAGGACCAGCTCAGGTGAGTACTGTACAGTACATGAGGACTCTACAGGACCGGCTCAGGTGAGTATGTACCGTATGAGGACTCTGCAGGACCAGCTCAGGTGAGTACTGTACCATACATGAGGACTCTACAGGACCAGCTCAGGTAAGTACTGTACCATTACATGAGGACTCTACAGGGCCGGCTCAGGTGAGTACTGTACCATACATGAGGACTCTACAGGATCAGCTCAGGTGAGTACTGTACCATACATGAAGACTCTGCAGGACCAGCTCCGGTGAGTACTGTACCATACATGAGGACTCTACAGGACCGGCTCAGGTGAGTACTGTACTGTACATGAGGACTCTACAGGACCAGCTCAGGTGAGTACTTTACCGTACATGAGGACTCTACAGGACCGGCTCATGTGAGTACTGTACCGTACATGAGGACTCTGCAGGACCAGCTCAGGTGAGTACTGTACCGTATACGAGGTTCTGCAGGAATTAGTCATTGACTATTAGGAGGGCTTCATCATTAATGGTGATAAGAACTTCCCCTGTAGTCCACCTCTATATTATATATAAGAAGGTACCTCTTTAACTTTAGGCAGATTAATGCTGACTATTACTTTCTGTCATCAGCCAGTCTAAGCCTGGGGGCGGTCAATTGTACACTACGTTCATGAGCAGAGCACATTATAGAGTTCAGACTCTGAGATAACACAGGACAGCAGAGTCAGTAAGGAAAAGCAGAGATGACAGGGCAGTAATGAAAATAGGTGACAGCAGAGCCCAGTGGGGACAGCAAAGATTCTCTCCTCCATCCCCAGTGCCTCCATCTTCCCCTCTCATCTCAACTGAAGACTTTTCCTTTTTCTTTAAGCAGAAGGTTAACAACATCAGAGAAAGCTTTGTCCCACAGTCCCCACAGCCTCCTTATAACTACTCAGCCCTCTGCCTCCAAAACCAGCTTCTCCCCATGACAGAAGATCAGCTCTCCTCTCCAGATCACAGATCACCACATGTGCACTTCACCTGCTCTCATCACATCTTATCCCAAATCTCACTACAGTCTTCATCCCAGCCCTAACCCATGTCTTCAACTTATCACTACCAACTGATGTCTGCCTTTAAACATGCCTCAATCACACCCATCCTCAGAAAGCCCTCCCTCAACCCATCCTCTGTGTCTAGCTGTCTCCCTATATCACTTCTGTCCTACACCTCAAAACTGCTGGAACAGCATGTCCATTTTGACCTGTCCTCCTACCTCTCCTCCTGCTCACTCTTTCACTGGCTTCCAACCGCATCACTCAACTGAAAGTGCCCTAATTAAAGTCACCAACGACCTAATAACTGCCAAGAGGAAGTGACAATACTCTGTCCTCCTCCTCCTAGACCTGTCCTCTGCCTTCTACATTACTCTGTGCTCCTCCTCCTAGACCTGTCCTCTGCCTTCTACATTACTCTGCCCTCCTCCTCCTAGACCTGTCCTCTGCCTTCTACTTTACTCTGTCCTCCTCCTTCTGGACCTGTCCTCTGCCTTCTACATTACTCTGTGCTCCTCCTCCTAGACCTGTCCTCTGCCTTCTACATTACTCTGTCCTCCTCCTCCTAGACCTGTCCTCTGCCTTCTATATTACTCTGTGCTCCTCCTCCTAGACCTGTCCTCTGCCTTCTACATTACTCTGTCCTCCTCCTCCTAGACCTGTCCTCTGCCTTCTATATTACTCTGTCGTCCTCCTCCTAGACCTGTCCTCTGCCTTCTACATTACCCTGTGCTCCTCCTCCTAGACCTGTCCTCTGCCTTCTATATTACTCTGTCGTCCTCCTCCTAGACCTGTCCTCTGCCTTCTACATTACTCTGTGCTCCTCCTCCTAGACCTGTCCTCTGCCTTCTACTTTACTCTGTCCTCCTCCTCCTAGACCTGTCCTCTGCCTTCTACATTACTCTGTCCTCCTCCTCCTGGACCTGTCCTCTGCCTTCTACATTACTCTGTCCTGCTCCTTCTGAACTTGTCCTCTACCTTCTACATTACTCTGTCCTCCTCCTTCTGGACCTGTCCTCTGCCTTCTACATTACTCTGTCCTCCTCCACCTGGACCTGTCCTCTGCCTTCTACATTACTCTGTCCTCCTTCTCCTGGACCTGTCCTCTGCCTTCTACATTACTCTGTCCTCCTCCTCCTGGACCTGTCCTCTGCCTTCTACATTACTCTGTCCTCCTCCTGGACCTGTCCTCTGCCTTCTACATTACTCTGTCCTCCTCCTCCTGGACCTGTCCTCTGCCTTCTACATTACCCTGTCCTCCTTCTCCTGGACCTGTCCTCTGCCTTCTACATTACTCTGTCCTCCTCCTCCTGGACCTGTCCTCTGCCTTCTACATTACTCTGTCCTCCTCCTGGACCTGTCCTCTGCCTTCTACATTACTCTGTCCTCCTCCTCCTGGACCTGTCCTCTGGCTTTGACACAGTGGACCACTCCCTCTTGGTACAGATTCTCTCATCTCTTGGTATCACAGACTTGGCCCTATCCTGGATCTCTTCATACCTAACCTACTGAACTTTCAGCGTTGACCTATCCCCCACCACCTCCTTATCTCACCTCCTGCCTGTCGGTATCCCACAAGGCTCAGTTCTAGGACCATGCTCTACTCCATCTACGCCCTCAGCCAGGGACACCTCATAGAGTCAGTATCATCTCTAAGTAGACGGCACTCAGATCTACCTCTATGGACCCTCCTTACTAACCAGAATCCCACAATGTCTGTACTCTATTTCATCCTTTTTCATCCCTTGGTTTTTAAAACTTAACATGGACTAAGCAGAATTCATTATCTTTCCTCCCACCCACTCTACCCCTCCACCAGACTGATCCATCAAAGTCAATGGCAGCTCACGTTCGCCAGTCCCGCATGCTCGGAGCCTCAGGGTAATCATTGACTCTGCTCTCTCCTTCAAGGCACATAGCCAAGCCCTTTCCACCTACTGATGACCTCAACTATAAATATTTCCTGGATCCATACATTCCTTAACCAACAATCTGCAATAACGCTTGTGCATGCTCTCATCATCTCCCGCCTGGACTATTGCAACCTCCTGCTCTCAGGCCTCCTGTCTAGCACTCTTGCACCACTCCAATCAATCTTAAACTCTGCTGCTTGATTAATCCACCTGTCCACCATCACATCACTGGCTCCCCATTGCCCAAAGACTCCAGTTCAAAACCCCTAACCGTGATATGCAAAGCCATTCACAACCTGTCTCCTCCATTACATCTGTGACATGGTCTCCTGGTACTCACCTGCATGGAACCTGCGATCCTCTCAAGATCTCCTTCTCTACTCACCTCTTTATAGGGCACTTTTAGAGCATATAGGAATGGTTACGGAACAGCTAGGAAGGTGCAGGGACAGGTAGAGATAGGTTAGAGGGGTAAAGCGACCTGACAGGTTCCCTTTAAGCTCTGCCCTAAAAGCAGAACTCCCCCTCTGCTGACCTCACATATGGGCTGTCTCTGGGAGGTAGAAATGATTCTGGAAGTTATCAATTTCTCCTTTTGTACATATCTTTGGCCTTCATGATCCCAGGCCAAGGACATTAGTATCATCATCACCTGCTCATGTTTTTATATTTTGATTGAGACCAAAAATCATATACCTGTGGTAAGCTGATGGACAGAAATTAATTTCTCAGGATTCTGACACCCTTAGTGAATCAAAAACATGCTGTGCGTTCCACAAGGTGTGTAGATTCTGCAAATCTATGATGGAATCATATTTCTGCAATTTATGTGGGATGCTGCCTCTGCCTTGGAGTGTTTCTGTTCAGCAATGGAGTCTATATTTAGGAGGGAAAAGCAGACTTAGGGGTACTTCACACACAGCGATATCGCTGCAATGTCACAGGTTTTGTGACGTAGCAGCGACCTCACCAGCGATATCGCTGTGTGTGACACACACCAGCAAGCGGCCCCCCACTATGAGATCGCTGATCATTAACGAATGGCCTGCACCATTGTTTGATCGGTGATCTCCCGCTGGGCATGCTGCATCATGGTGTGTGACAGGGGCAACGACCAGCGATCCCCATTCTGCGGCCGAGAACCTGACAGATCCCAACGATCCTTGGGTGTCAGGGCATCGCTGGGTCATCGCTGGTAAGTCTGGCATCTCACCATCAACCACGTAGCGACGCACCAGCGATCCAGGCCAGGTGGAATCGTTGTTGGGATCGCTGGTGCGTTGCTACGTGTAATGGGGCCCGTAGAGTTGTTTGTCTGCAGGGTCATAAAACTAATATCCATTCAAGTCCTAAATGGGTATTGTTTGTCAAGGGGAGGGGAAGTGAGAGAGAAAAGGCTGCGCGGAGGAGGGGTAGATTGTCAGACTTTGGGGACGAGAAACATATTTTAATGTATTTTCCTGAGATCCATCTTTTGTTCTCTCTTTATCCCAGGATGAATGTTGTGACGTCTCTTCTTCTGGTCGGATCTGTGGCTCTGACTCTGGGATGTTGTCCTGAACCACGAGGTGAGATCCCGTCCACACCCGGGACTACAGGGCGGTCATAGATCTGTACATAGGTGGGATTATAGCTGTACGCAGGCGAAATTATATCTGTGGTCGAAAGGTCAGATGCTCTAGAGCCGCTGCTACTGAGGTCACCGTCACCTGCAGCCCAACCAGGAATAACATTAATAATATCATAGTGATTTTCTATTATTATTATTTGGACTATAAACAGTTGATCATTTTGCATGAAATTCACCCCCCTCCTCCTGAATGATGCTGTTACATAGATGCACTAAATTTTAATCTTTGGTTTTTGGAAGAATACAGAACTCTACAGAATGCGACAATGTCATAATTTGATTTAGGGATTTGATCCGGTGAATTCTTGCTCCGTGGTCGGTTCTCCTTGTCTTCTCAGTTATTGTCCTTTTCTTCCTGGTCCTAATGCTGAATGTTCCTATTACCTTTATTTTTCCTTTCTGGACCTTATCATTTTCACAGGTTTTCCATTGTCCCATTTTGCTTTGTCCTATCACAGTCTGGGTTGGGATTTATCTATTCTCCCTTCACTACACTTTCTTGCTGGCTATACTTCTAGGTGGATTAGTGTTAAGGAATTCCAGCCTATCGGCAAAGTGATTTCCCTGCTGGGCAGACACTAGTTGCGTTTCTGCTGTGTTTTTTTCTATGACTTCCCAACTTCCCAACACCTTTCCTCTTTCATCAGGTTGGCGGGAGGGTATTCTTGTTTCATTTATTATTGTTGTTTTTACCCCTTTGTAGGCGGTTTAAGTTTCCTCACCTTGGGTCCCTGTCCATCTCTGCCCACTCCATCTCTTGTGATTAGTTGTGTGTAGTGGTGTTCACTCTGGCTCCTCAGGGGATAGGAGAAATGCTTTGATGGCCTTTTAGGGAGCCAGGTCCGAGTTGTGGTTTTAGTTGTGGGCTAGGGGTCTTCTAGTCTGAACAGGGACCACCACCTCATATGTCCATCTCTCAGTCCATATCCCTTCTCCTTCTGTCTTTTTTTGCATTTCAATGGATGGTAGGATGTTGGACTCATACATTAGCTCCAGATAATTAAACACTTTCCTGGTTTTATTTCTTTAGGCAGCAATATAGCAAGAAATGGAAATGCCACCCAGCAGTCTGACTATCCATATTCGGTACCGGGAGACGCTAAAAACGCCATCGATGGTATCAAAGATGTTGTTTACGATCACCGCTCCTGCACTCACACACTGAAAGTAAAAGATCCCTGGTGGAAGCTGGACCTGAAGGAGGGATACAAGATATCAAAAGTCGTCATAACAAACAGGATGGACTGCTGTAAAGAGAGGCTGATGGGGGCCGAGGTCCGAATCGGGAACTCCCCCGACAACAACAACCCGGTGTAAGTTCATTAGGTGCCAATAAATTATTTTCCACTCGCTGTGCCAAGAAATATCGACAATGCCCATTTTGCCTTTTCCTTTTTATCTTCTGCTTGTCCTTAATGCTCCATTTTGCTTTTTCCCGGTGTTTGCTTCATTTCCACAATTCTCCATCTAGGGTTCTCTTGTGTCTTGTGTTTCTCCAGAATGCTCCATCTTGCATTTCCTTAGTGTCTTAATGTCTGTACCTCCATAGTTCTCAATGTAGTATATAGCACGCCATAATCCTCCTTATAATTTAAATGAAACCCACATAGTCCTCCATATAAAATAATGCACCTCCCATAATCTTCCATAAAGTATACTGCACCCCACATACTCCTCTATATAGCATAATGCAGCCTCATAGTCCTTCATATAGTATAATACTCCCCCCCCATACTCCTCCATATAGTATAATGTAATCCCATACTCCTTCATATAGCATAATGCAGCCTCATAGTCCTTCATATAGTATAATACTCCCCCCATACTCCTCCATATAGTATAATGTACCCCATACTCCTCCATATAGCATAATGCAGCCCCATAGTCCTCCATATAATATAATGTACCTCCCATAATCTTCCATAAAATATACCGCACCCCTCATACTCCTCCATATAGCATAATGCAGCCTCATAGTCCTTAATATAGTATAATGCACCCCCCACAGTCCTCCACATAGTATAATGTACCCCCATAGTCCTCCATATAGTAAAATGCAACCCCCATAGTCCTCCATATAGTAAAATGCACCCCATAGTCCTACATATAGTATAATGCACCCCCATAGTCCTCCACATGGTATAATGCACCTTCCAGAGTCCTCCCTATAGTATAATGCACCCACATAGTTCTTTATATAAATGAAAGATACTCCATCTAGTCACACAAAAAATAGGGTCAAGGAGGTATTTACCCCCCTATAAACCGAGGCATCTCCACATCATACCCATATTAAATACCAGAGAAACAGTGGAGTTGAGCGCAATTAAAACAAGTAATTTATTGTCACATGAAACGTAGTGCAGGTTAGTGACACCAGGCAGGTTGTACATATTTATACATGTTTATGCCATAAGCACTGAAGATGTATTTGAAAATGCCGATATCTGTATAATTTCAGCTCTGTAATATGAAATTTACTGAGTGTATTTGTAACATCAAGCAGTATCAGAATCTGAACCAACCTGCCTGATCTAAGGTGTCACTAACCTGCACTAAGGTTCATGTGACAATAAATTACTGGTTTTAATTGCACTTAACTCCACTATTTCTCTGGTATTTAATATTGTTCTTTATATAGTATAATGCACCCCCACAGTCCTCCATGTAGCATAATGCATCCCCATAGTCCTCCATATAGTATAATGTACCCCCATAGTCCTCCATATAGTAAAATGTATCCCCCATAGTCCTCCATATAGTATAATGCACCTCCAGAGTCCTCCATATAGTATAATGCGCCAGCATAGTTCTCCATATAGTATAATGCACCTCTAGAGTCCTCCATATAGTATAATGCACCCTGCATAGTCCTCCATATAGTATAATGCACCTCACAGCCCTCCATATACTATATATACACCTCGAGAGTTCTCCATATAGTTTAATGCACCTCATTGCCTTCCATATAGTATAATGCACCTACATAGTCCGCCATATAGTATAATGCACCCTCTATTGTCCTCTGCATAGTATAATGCACCCCCATAGTCCTCCATGTAGAATAATGCACCCCATAGTCCTCCATATAGTATAATGCACCTCATAGCCCTCCATATAGTATAGTGCATCTCATAGCCCTCCATATAGTATAATGCACCCCCATGGTCCTCCATATAGTATAATGCACCCCCATAGTCCTCCATATAGTATAATGCACCCCCATAGTCCTACATATAGTATAATGCACACCCAGAACCCTCCATATAGTATAATGCAACCCATAGTCCTCCATATAGTATAATGCACCCCCATAGTCCTCCATATAGTATAATGCAACCTATTGTCCTCCATATAGTGTAATGCACCCCCCATAGACCTCTATATGGTATAATGCACCCTCATAGTTCCCCAAATTATTTAATGCAGACTGTATGTATGATACAGTAGCCTCCATAACCTCTGCCCAGTTTTCCCGCTGCTTCCATTCTCTGGCTGTGCCTGTTCTCTGCACATCTCAGCACATTGGTGCACAGCAGTGACATCATCGCACCCTGCTGTGCTGAGACGTCAGAGCACAGACACAGCGGGAGAATGATGGGAGAGGGAGCACTTCGCTCTCTCTCATCACTGCTTTCAGTTATATCTGCATCAAAGACAAAATTGAATTTTTCTTTTACTGTTACTTGTGTAATTGTGAAACTTCTGTGGTTCTACATGAAAACTTGCATTAAACATGATAAATGTGGTGGAATGTGAAGTTGATTGTTATCGGACCTTTTTCTGGTTTTCTCCTCCAGATGCGGCACAGTCACAGATGTCACCTCGGCCACCTTGTCCTTCTGCTGTATCGGGATGGAGGGTCGGTACGTCAGCGTGGTGATCCCAGGACGCTCCGAGTACCTGACACTGTGCGAGGTGGAGGTGTATGGAGACCCGGTCAGCGATACTGAGGGTTTTCACGCCAACATATAGCAGCCAAGAGCAGAGAATTCAGAAGTATCAGCTCCTTCCTCCACCGGCGGACCATTCTACTCTGTATCTCATACAGACTTCTGTCCTATTAACACTTGTTTGGAGATTAGAATGAAGTTGTTATAAGGAGGCTCCTACTATTGGGAACAATCAATAATAAAGCCATGTTCTGTGACTCGGCCTCCAGGTCTTTATTTTGGGATCAGTCATCACAGAGCAGATAACTACTCGTAGTACTGCGCCTATGAACCAAAAACCAGAACTGGAACTAAAGTGTAATCATGCAGTAGGGGCATGTTCACACTGGTCTTATAATAGCAATTACAGCAACAAGGAAAAATGAGCAAAAGCCCTAAATATAAGTAAAAGTAAAATGTGCATAAAAATAATCAATCAATTATTTTGATCAAAAAATGCACAAGCCGTTCCACCGCGACAAGGTGACCCCATTGGGACAGTCCCTACCTAGCAGTTAAAAACCTTACCATGTGTCCTGCAAATGTGTGCAATGCAAGGAATGAGCAGGCCCTGGGTCCCAACAGAGGACACCAGCAATGGGAAACTGCACACATAAATAATGTCCAGCGCATAAGGCCACACCTCAGATTGCAATGACCGTCCCAATGGGGTCACCTTGTGGTGGTGGGACGGCTTGCGCATTTTTTTTAATCAAAATAATGTCACCAAGTACCCTATTTATTATTTTTATGCAATTCAGCATTTTACTTTTACTTATCTTTAGGGTATTTGCTCATTTTGCCTTGTTGTTTTTGCCACAGTCTATGTTACGACTAGTTCTACTCCAATATATCTAATACATGTAACATTTGAGTCACATGGTGCTAACACAAAAGTCTCCATATAGATAAGTATGGGATATATAAGATGTGCACTGAGCTACTAGTGAGCACAAGCTTATCTTTGCAGCAGTAGAAAAGTGAGATACCTGCCCTCTGCCCTCCATATGTTACAGAATAGACCAGACTATGTAGGAGCCGTGTCTTCATCACCAGTGAGATGCTCCTTGATGTGAAGACCTCGTCCAGTGACTTCATTGGGGATTTGCCCATAGCTTTTCTCCTATTGACTTCCGATGTCATCGCTGCACCTCGAGTTATCATCGATAGGGTGAAGTCTTTACCTCTTCCAGTTCATCACCGTCCATCTCACATTTGTCCCGGTCGTACCTGGCAGTAGTCACATGTGTCGCAGTCGTACCTGGCAGTAGTAGCTTTGTCTCCTTTGTGTTGAGTAGCCATCCCATGTTGGAGCTTTCCATCTTGACTCTATGTATTAAGTCCTTCATTCCATCTGCACTTGTTGCTATCAGTGTTGTATCATCTGCGTTTCATAGATGGTTGATGATTCTTTCACCAATTTTGATTCCTTCTTTTTCGGCAAGTCCAGCCTTCCTGACAATAGCTTCTGTATATAAATTGAAGAGAAAAGGTGACAGGATGCCGCCTTTTCTGATGCCTCACTTTACTGTGAACCCTGCTGAGTCACCATGAGCCATACGGACTGTTGCATCTTGGTAGATGTAAAGGTTCCTAATGAGGCTGATCCCATGGTTCGGCACACCCATATCCTTCATGGTTCTAAAGTTTCTGGTGATTAAAATAGTCAAAGTCTATAATGTAGTCGATGAAGCAAAAATAGAGCTCCTTGTTGTATTCTTTGCTTTTTTCCATGAATCATCTCATGTTAGCAATTCCATCTCTTGTTCCTCTGTCTTTTCTGAATCCTGCTTGTTCCTCTGGCAGCTCTTGGTCACAGTAAGGCTGTAGCCGTCTTTGTAGGATCTTCAGCAGTATTATGCTGGCATGAGGCATGACTGCAGTAGTCCCATAGTTTCCACAATTACTACCATCCCCCTACTTCAGACTAGAGCAAAAAGAGAGGAAACAAAAGCGGCAATAGGGTCTTATCCTTTTTAACGTCATTTAAAAAGTGGCAAATATCTCTTCTCCCCTGATTTGGTTGTGGGACCCACAACCAGTATATGCATTTGGTACAGTTGCTGCAGGATCCACACTCAACGGCAACATTAGTACAAATCCAAATGTGATCCGCACAAACTGTACATTGAATGGGACCACAAGGGATCAAAGGGAAATGGTGCTTTATTGTACACATTTCAGAGGGAGTCCTCGCTCCTTCATCAGGAATGCAAAATGAATCTTTGTGACTTCAGGGCTTCCAACTATCCCAGCCAACCGCACCCCACTTTTGGCAGTCACCCACTAAGAAGAGATAGGCACAAGCTTAGGATCTGGCCGAGCCGAAAAAGGAATGTAGCCATGTGACCTAATTGTCCCAACTGCATTCTCCAAGCACATTTGTGGGCTCAGTGTTGGGCAGTGAAGCATATATATGATCCTCCAACAGGAATAATGGATCCTAGACTGAAATCTTGAAAAAATATGAACATGGGGACAGGAGAAAGGTCTTTTTTATACCCCAGGAGATAGTGGAAGAGGTCTGTTTCCTCATTGGTCACGCATTAAATTCAACTGCATAATTTTCTTCTGAATAATGTAGTCCGAGGGGCTGAGGCAATCCACAAACAACAGACAACAGGGCTCCAATCAGTCTGACATGAAACAATGGCTAATATCTCTTGATTTAATGAACAAAGCAACAATACGTCTGACCTAATTACTGTAGGAGTATTCATCCCCCACACAAGAGTTATCACAGTGGTTCCTTTTCCATGTGGGCCAGGATGTACCCAGCTAATATTTTACTGCTCACTGCCACATTTTTGGTCCTCTAACAATGTGCACAAAAATGTCCACACTTATATATGAGTTGCTACCAACACCTTGTAGACTGTGAGCCCTCGCAGGCAGGGTCCTCTACTCACCCACTGTATCCTCACCCATCCCTTGTAGACTGTGAGCCCTCATGGGCAGGGCCCTCTCTCCAACTACTGTATCCTCACCCATCCTTTGCAGACTGTGAGCCCTCGTGGGCAGGGTCCTCTCTCCAACTACTGTATCCTCACCCATCCTTTGTAGACTGTGATCCCTTGTGGCCAGGGTCCTCTCTCCTCACCTACTGTATCCTCACTCATCCCTTGTAGACTGTGAGCCCTCGTGGGCAGGGTCCTCTCTCCTCACCTACTGTATCCTCACCCATCCCTTGTAGACTGAGCCCTCGTGGGCAGGGTCCTATCTCCTCACCTACTGTATCCTCACCCATCCCTTGTAGACTGTGAGCCCTCATGGGCAGGGTCCTCTCTCCTCACCTACTGTATCCTCACCCATCCCTTGTAGACTCTGAGCCCTCACAGGCAGGGTCCTCTCTCCTCACCTACTGTATCCTCACCTATCCCTTGTAGAATGTAATATTCCAACACCGTTTGCTGTCATCTACATTTGCTAAACTCATTGTAACAGTGTATGTTAAGTATACCTGTGCTTGCTGCAATGACCTCTATTGTGATATCAGCCTGACTCACATAGGCTAATGGTAATATTCCATCTCTGCACTTAGGCTGGGTTCACATTTGCAGATGCCTCCGCAGCGTTCTGCAGAGGACATCTGCAAGCCTCTGCATGCAGACCGCAGCCCTATCCTTTATAATGGGCCGCACGGTGTCTGTAGATGCTTGCAGACCGCCGTGCGCTCCCATTGCCTGCCATGAGTGATCTGTGCGCATGCGGAGGCATGCGCACAGATCACACACTCCCGTCCGCACCAAAAACCCGACCCGTTGCGTTCCCGATGCAGACGAGAGTGTGTGATCTGTGCGCATGTCTCTGTCACTGAATGCTCCTTCCTAACAATAGGGGTTACTAGGACCCAGTCTGTTGAAAAAGTGTATCTGCCTGTAAGGATAACAATTTCTCCTATATATTTGAATTTGAACTGAGTGACTAAACAGCTACAGCACTTCCCTTTGTATAAAACTGAGTTACTTTAGATTATAAAAATATAGCCAAGCTCTGAACATCTCACAGAGCACTGTTCAATCCATCATGCAAAAATGGAAGGAGTACGGCACAACTTCAAACTTACAAGACCGGGGGTCCTTCTACAGTATCCCACAATCAACAGAGCGAGAGATATGTGAACAGCCCAAGAACCTTTAATGATTGAAAACATAAAAATCCATAAAACAATCCATTAGAAAAATCCTCAAAACAGTCCAGCAGAGTACTGTATATCCAGGTAATCTAGTTTTCTCTCCAGTGCCTTTGGAGAGATGACCTCAGCTCCAGTGTCTCACACACAAGACTCAAATCCTACTGCCGCTCTCCCCCCAACCACCTCCCATATCCAAACCCGATATATTGACACACTCCAGGAGGGTGAATACAAACATTTACAGGCAGAGGACTAGAATGACCAAGTAAGGATATGTCCAAAAGAATTCAATTAACAGACCCTCTGGAGTGTAATGAGTACACAGAAAGAGGGGAAGGGGAGTATACACAGTTCAGGAGCAACACTTGTAAAATGCAGTAAAAAAAACACACCATATCCCACCATCACACCAATACATGGCCGCCCACTGAGACTGACACCCCAAGAAGGAAAGAAGAGGCGAGAGGTCCATGAAGGAGCTTCAGAGATGACTGCTCAGGGGAGAATCAGTCCACAGGATGATTATTAGTTGTTGACTCCACAAATCTGCCATTTATAGAAGAGTGGCAAGCAGAAGCCATGTAGAGGACACAGTGAGCAGTGGAGGATGGGGCTCTGGTCAGAGGAGAACAAAGAAGAACTGGGCTAAATGCCAGTAATATGTGGTTAAAACTAACCCTACACATCACCCTGAAAACCCCATCCCCCATCACACATGGTGGAGGCAGCATCCTGCTGTGGGGGGCTTTTCTTCAGCAGGGGCAGGGAAGCTGGTCCGAAGTGATGAGAAGATGGATGTAGATGAATACAGAACCATCCTGGAGGAAAGCCCATTAGAGGCAAGAAAGAGAAAGGTGGTCCTAAAAAGTGCTGACTCAGGGGGCTGAATACTAATACAAGACAGAGAAAGGTGGTCATACAAAGTGCTGACTCAGGGGACTGAATACTAATATAAGACAGAGAAAGGTGGTCCTACAAAGTGCTGACTCAGGGGGCTGAATACTAATACAAGACAGAGAAAGGTGGTCATACAAAGTGCTGACTCAGGGGACTGAATACTAATATAAGACAGAGAAAGGTGGTCCTACAAAGTGCTGACTCAGGGGGCTGAATACTAATACAAGACAGAGAAAGGTGGTCCTACAAAGTGCTGACTCAGGGGGCTGAATACTAATACAAGACAGAGAAAGGTGGTCCTACAAAGTGCTGACTCAGGGGGCTGAATACTAATACAAGACAGAGAAAGGTGGTCCTACAAAGTGCTGACTCAGGGGCTGAATACTAATACAAGACAGAGAAAGGTGGTCCTACAAAGTGCTGACCCAGGGGCTGAATACTAATACAAGACAGAGAAAGGTGGTCCTACAAAGTGCTGACTCAGGGGCTGAATACTAATACAAGACCGAGAAAGGTGGTCCTACAAAGTGCTGACTCAGGGGATGAATGCTAATACAAGACAGAGAAAGGTGGTCCTACAAAGTGCTGACTCAAGGGGGTGAATACTAAGGCAAGACAGAGAAAGGTGGTCTTACAAAGAGCTGACTCAGGAGGTGAATACTAATACAAGACAGAAAGGTGGTCCTACAAAGTGCTGACTCAGGGGGTGAATACTAATACAAGACAGAGCAAGGTGGTCCTACAAAGTGCTGACTCAGGGGGGCTGAATACTAATGCATGTCACAATTTTGACATTTTCATTTTTGATTCTAGAAAATCAGGTATAATTTCCTTTACACTACAAATACTTGGTATATATTGTTGGTATATTATATTATTAGGATTTAAGTTTGTAACGTGAAAACATGGGGTATAAATATCTTTTCAAGGCATTATACAATACTGATTGACTATGCAGCTACAGCACCTCCCTATATTTCACACTGTGTGCCTATACAGCTACAGCACCTCCCTATATTTGACGCGGAGTGTAGTGATGGGCGAATCCTAAATTACTCGGAATCGCTTGACTCTAGCGAGTCCGAGCGCAGGACTCGCTACTCGTTGCGAGTCTAGCGAGTCCAATGTTAATGAATGGGGAAGCGAGTAATAGCGAGTAGTGTGAGATTTACAAATCGCAGATGTGTCTCGGAAGCTTCAGCCTGAAGCAATCCTAGTTTTGCCATTGATTTGCATTGGACTCGTTTACTTTGCAAGTAATCGCTGGGAAACTCGCACAGATAAGAGTCCTGTCTGCTCTGTGCTGGCTGCCGCAGCTCCAGGGTCCTAGAGCCCGCCTGCTGCCTGATGTAGCAGATCTGAGATTGTTCTCAGTCTGCTCATTCCCTGTGCATAGACATCTATATCTATGCACAGGGATGAGCAGAGAGGACATCACGTTTTGGACTGCGTCGGACGGAAGAGGATTTTTTTAATTAAAGATGGAGTCCCTAATGGCTTTTTTTTTATTTCTAATAAAAAATTTTCTCTGTGTTGTGTTTTTTTTAAAACAATTTAATAGAAATTCATGGCGGTCATGTCTAATATTGGCGTGACCGCCATAAATTTCGGGCTTAGGGCCAGCTGATAATACAAAGCTGGCCCTAACCTCTTTATTACCCAGCGTGCCACCGCCACCAGGGCTGCTGGAAGAGCGGGATTCAGTGCCAGAGGATGGCGCTTCAATGAACGCGCCATCTTCTGGGGCGGCTGCGGGCTGCAATTTGCAGCGGGGGGTGCCCAGAAAGCTTGGGCATCCCTGCGCTGCGGATTCCAGACCCCAGCTGCTTAGCTGTACCTGGCTAGACATAGAAATTGCGCAGAGCCCCACGCATTTTTTTTAAATTATTTCATGAAATTCTGAGATTCTGACTCTGAGACTCTGACTCTGAGACTCTGACTCTGACTCTGACTCTGAGACTCTGAGTCAGACTCTGACTCTGAGACTCTGACTCTGAGACTCTGACTCTGAGACTCTGACTCTGAGACTCTGACTCTGAGACTCTGACTCTGAGACTCTGACTCTGAGACTCTGACTCTGAGACTCTGACTCTGAGACTCTGACTCTGAGACTCTGACTCTGAGACTCTGACTCTGAAATTCATGAAATAATTAAAAAAAAAATGCGTGGGGCTCCGCACAATTTCTATGTCTAGCCAGGTACAGCTAAGCAGCTGGGGGCTGGAATCCGCAGCGCAGGGATGCCCAAGCTTTCTGGGCACCCTCTGCTGCAAATTGTGGAGACACAGGGGGTCAGTGGGTGCTCTCCTCTGTGGAGACATGGGGGTCAGTGGGTGCTCTCCTCTGTGGAGACACGGGGGTCAGTGGGTGCTCTCCTCTGTGGAGACACGGGGGTCAGTGGGGGCTCTCCTCTGTGGAGACACATGGGGCAGTGGGTGCTCTCCTCTGTGGAGACACGGGGGTCAGCGGGTGCTCTCCTCTGTGGAGAACACGGGGGTCAGCTGGTGCTCTCCTCTGTGGAGAACACGGGGGTCAGCGGGTGCTCTCCTCTGTGGAGAACACGGGGGTCAGCGGGTGCTCTCCTCTGTGGAGACACGGGGGTCAGTGGGTGCTCTCCTCTGTGGAGACACGGGGGTCAGTGGGTGCTCTCCTCTGTGGAGAACACGGGGGTCAGCGGGTGCTCTCCTCTGTGGAGAACACGGGGGTCAGCGGGAGCTCTCCTCTGTGGAGACATGGAGGGTCGGTGAGTGCTCTTGTCCACTGGCCTGGCCCTCTTTAGACAGACCGCATGGACCAGGGCTCATCTCACTGAACGCCTGAACTCTTTACCTGTGTACAGAACACTACTCGGACAACACAGGGTGAGGGAACCACACAATGGTAAGACTTTGTTCCGACAACTGTGGGGATGTTTAACAAATGTATAAGTGTAAAGCATCCCAAGACTAAGTGAAGTTCTAAGTGTATGGGGGAATAGGTGAGGTACATGTACCAGTCTACCCACATCTGCTGTCCATATAGACTTATTTTGTAAAGTGTGTAATGTTCTTGATCTTTGTTCTGCTGCTGTAATACTGTAATTTCCTCCGGGATCAATAAAGTTTATCTTTATTGGATCCGCAACAGTCAAAGGCATATAACACATAACCAAGCACAACAAGAAATGTACCAGACAACAGGGTCTCACCCTTCCACTGGCTCACCAGGGAGTAGAATATTCATACCTTTGGGGCTTCCAGGGCCACTTACTCCAATTCAGCAGCACCACACTTTTGGTGGGCACTCACTGAGAAAGGAATAATAGCAAGCTTAGGAAGCTGACTGAGCACAACAAAGTCTGTAGTCAGGTGACTGAATTGTTCAAATTGTCCCAACCTGGGTTTCTTCCAGCCGAATCCTAGAATCCTAAACTGAGGCCATGTAGAGTATGAGGACATGATGTGATCCTTGTAGCCGGAACCAAAATTCCTAGGCCAAAGTCATGAAGAAGCAATGTGATCCTCTATCCAGGGTTAGACTGAGGCCATGTTGCATATGAACAACTGGTGACTGAAGCAGGTCCTTTTTATACCTTGAGCCCTCACGTCAGGATATATTGTGTTCTTACAGGATTGGTGGGATAAGGCTGTTCTCTTATTGGTTGGCATTTCAATTTGACTGCATACAGTGGGTTCGGAAAGTATTCAGAACCCTTTAAAATTTTCACTCTTTGTTCCATTGCAGCCATTTGGTGAATTCAAAAAAGTTCATTTTTCCTCATTAATGTACTCTCTGTACCCCATTTTCACTGAAAACCCCCCAGAAATGTAGACATTTGGGCAAATGTATTAAAAATTAAAAACTGAAATATGACATAGTCCAAAGTATTCAGCCCCTTTGCTCAGTATTGATGATAAGTATTCAGCCCCTTTGCTCAGTATTGGTGATAAGTATTCAGCCCCTTTGCTCAGTATTGATGATAAGTATTCAGCCCCTTTGCTCAGTATTGGTGATAAGTATTCAGCCCCTTTGCTCAGTATTGATGATAAGTATTCAGCCCCTTTGCTCAGTAATGATGATAAGTATTCAGCCCTTTGCTCAGTATTGATGATAAGTATTCAGCCCCTTTGCTCAGTATTGGTGATAAGTATTCAGCCCCTTTGCTCAGTATTGATGATAAGTATTCAGCCCCTTTGCTCAGTATTGATGATAAGTATTCAGCCCCTTTGCTCAGTATTGGTGATAAGTATTCAGCCCCTTTGCTCAGTATTGATGATAAGTATTCAGCCCCTTTGCTCAGTAATGATGATAAGTATTCAGCCCCTTTGCTCAGTATTGATGATAAGTATTCAGCCCCTTTGCTCAGTATTGGTGATAAGTATTCAGCCCCTTTGCTCAGTATTGATGATAAGTATTCAGCCCCTTTGCTCAGTATTGATAAGTATTCAGCCCCTTTGCTCAGTATTGATGATAAGTATTCAGCCCCTTTGCTCAGTGTTGATGATAAGTATTCAGCCCCTTTGCTCAGTATTGGTGATAAGTATTCAGCCCCTTTGCTCAGTATTGATGATAAGTATTCAGCCCCTTTGCTCAGTATTGATGATAAGTATTCAGCCCCTTTGCTCAGTATTGATGATAAGTATTCAGCCCCTTTGCTCAGTATTGATGATAAGTATTCAGCCCCTTTGCTCAGTATTGATGATAAGTATTCAGCCCCTTTGCTCAGTCTTGATGATAAGTATTCAGCCCCTTTGCTCAGTATTGATGATAAGTATTCAGCCCCTTTGCTCAGTATTGGTGATAAGTATTCAGCCCCTTTGCTCAGTATTGATGATAAGTATTCAGCCCCTTTGCTCTGTATTGATGATAAGTATTCAGCCCCTTTGCTCAGTATTGATGATCAGTATTCAGCCCCTTTGCTCTGTATTGATGATAAGTATTCAGCCCCTTTGCTCAGTATTGATGATAAGTATTCAGCCCCTTTGCTCAGTATTGATGATAAGTATTCAGCCCCTTTGCTCTGTATTGATGATAAGTATTCAGCCCCTTTGCTCTGTATTGATGATAAGTATTCAGCCCCTTTGCTCAGTATTGATGATAAGTATTCAGCCCCTTTGCTCAGTATTGGTGATAAGTATTCGGCCCCTTTGCTCAGTATTGATGATAAGTATTCAGCCCCTTTGCTCAGTATTGCTGATCAGTATTCAGCCCCTTTGCTCAGACACTCCTATGTAAGTCACTTGCTGTCCATTTCCTTGTGATCCTCCTTGAGATGGTTCTACTCCTTCATTGGAGTCCAGCTGTGTTTCATTAAACTGATAGGACTTGGTACGGAGAGGTACAGAATAATGACAGCTCACATGTTTTTTTGTTGGGTGCCCCAGTAAAAAAGAGGTCGCTAGTAACTAGGCGTATCTGGGCCACCAATGTAATAGAGTTTAACCACACAATGGCAGGTGAAAAATGTGTCCTCTTTTTATTGATTGCCGCACAGTATTGTTACACTTCTCCGACGTTTCGGCCGACCTCGGCCTATCACAAGGTTCGGTGTTAATATTGGGGGTGCGGTCTCTGTGGACCTTTTGCGGTAGAAGGGTCACTACGCTTCTGGAAGGGTAATGTGGTATAGGACCAGACTGGTCATCTCTCCGTATGGAGACCTAAATCGGGCACCAGTGTTACCTCTATGGTCCACTGAAGGGGGAGCCAGGGAGAAGTTATTTATCTAGGGTGCATAAGAGGCAAGGCTCAGGGTGAAAGAGGCCTGTGCCTATTGGTGGTGTGCGGCACACCGCCGCTGATCAAACACCACACCGGCCACAAGCACCACAGGAGAGCAGGGTCCTCTCTCTTCACCTACTGTATCCTCACCCATCCCTTGTAGACTGTGAGCCCTCGTGGGCAGGGTCCTCTCACTTCACCTACTGTATCCTCACCCATCCCTTATAGCAGTGGTTCTTAACCGGGGTTCGATAGAACTCTAGGGGTCACGCACGGTTCATTTTGTGTACCAGTAAAAAAACATATACCTATGTCTTGAATTTGGAAAAATATCATATTTGATTTATCACTAAAGACTCGGGGTTCGGTGAATGTGCATATGAAGCTAGTGGGTTCAGCACCTCAAACAAGGTTAAGAGCCACTGACTTATAGACTGTGAGCCCTCGTGGGCAGAATCCTCTCTCCTCCCATACTGAATCACTGAATACTGAGGACGGAGGAGACGGGCGGTCACTGAATACTGAGGATGGAGGAGACGGGCGGTCACTGAATACTGAGGACGGAGGAGACGGGCGGTCACTGAATACTGAGGACAGAGGAGACGGGCGGTCACTGAATACTGAGGACGGAGGAGACGGGCGGTCACTGAATACTGAGGACGGAGGAGACGGGCGGTCACTGAATACTGAGGACGGAGGAGACCGGCGGTCACTGAATACTGAGGACGGAGGAGACCGGCGATCACTGAATACTGAGGACGGAGGAGACAGTCACTGAATACTGAGGACGGAGGAGACGGGCGGTCACTGAATACTGAGGACGGAGGAGACGAGCGATCACTGAATACTGAGGATGGAGGAGACGGGCGGTCACTGAATACTGAGGACGGAGAAGACGGGCGGTCACTGAATACTGAGGACGGAGGAGACGGGCGGTCACTGAATACTGAGGACGGAGGAGGCGGGCGGTCACTGAATACTGAGGACGGAGAAGACGGGCGGTCACTGAATACTGAGGACGGAGGAGACGGGCGGTCACTGAATACTGAGGTCAGAGGTGACGGGCGGTCACTGAATACTGAGGACGGAGGAGACGGGCGATCACTGAATACTGAGGACGGAGAAGACGGGCGGTCACTGAATACTGAGGACGGAGGAGACGGGCGGTCACTGAATACTGAGGACGGAGAAGACGGGCGGTCACTGAATAGTGAGAATGGAGGAGACGGGCGGTCACTGAATACTGAGGACGGAGGAGAGGGCAGTCACTGAATACTGAGGTCAGAGGTGACGGGCGGTCACTGAATACTGAGGATGGAGGAGACAGGCGGTCACTGAATACTGAGGACGGAGGAGACGGGCAGTCACTGAATACTGAGGATGGAGGAGACGGGCGGTCACTGAATACTGAGGATGGAGGAGACGGGCAGTCACTGAATACTGAGGACGGAGGAGAGGACAGTCACTGAATACTGAGGTCAGAGGTGACGGGCGGTCACTGAATACTGAGGATGGAGGAGACGGGCGATCACTGAATACTGAGGATGGAGGAGACAGGCAGTCACTGAATACTGAGGACGGAGGAGACAGGCGGTCACTGAATACTAAGGACGGAGGAGACGGGCGATCACTGAATACTGAGGACGGAGGAGACAGGCGGTCACTGAATACTAAGGACGGAGGAGACGGGCAGTCACTGAATACTGAGGATGGAGGAGACGGGCGGTCACTGAATACTGAGGATGGAGGAGACGGGCGGTCACTGAATACTGAGGATGGAGGAGACGGGCGGTCACTGAATACTGAGGATGGAGGAGACGGGCGGTCACTGAATACTGAGGATGGAGGAGACGGGCGGTCACTGAATACTGAGGATGGAGGAGACGGGCGGTGACTGAATACTGAGGACGGAGGAGACAGGCGGTGACTGAATACTGAGGACGGAGGAGACGGGCGGTGACTGAATACTGAGGACGGAGGAGACAGGCGGTCACTGAATACTGAGGACGGATGCAAGGGGACACAGGAGACACAGGCTTGCTTAGAAAGTTCTTGTATTACGTCATACAAGTAAGTGCACATTATAGGGGAAAGGTTAAACACAGTTGCAGATGAAGAAGCTAAAAACATGGCAAACAGGAATAAATGCTAAATCCAGCAAAAGCCTCTAGAAATAGGTTTAAAGTGTCTCTTACTTTCCTTATAAGTGTGTATGGCAAAGCAGAAGGGTTCCTGTGTACACACCAGGTCTTAGGATCCAAAGTAGAGGACGGCTGTAATAGAAGATCCAAAAGACTTCAGGAGGTCAGGCCACTGACAGACTGCAGACAGGATTCAGAAGCAATGATCAGACAGCTGAGGCTGCTTAAATGGGGAGGAGGCAAGGACTGGGCGGGAACACAGAAGCTGAGGACTCCATACTGATTGAGGGCAAGGAGGATGCAGCAGGACAGGAAGCAAGATGGCCGACAGGAAAAACTAAATTCAAACAAAAATGACAGCAGATATGGCTAAAAGCCTGAGAACCTCTGTGAGTTCAGGATCAGACATCAGGGGTATCTGGAAGAGCAGATGGTGGAGATAGGACGGGCCCCAAAGAAAGGTACCAGGGTGAGAGTCCTGAAGGGAGAGCACACTCCGGAGTGGTATGCTTCTGGGTGAAGTGTAAAGTCTCAGTAGCTTCTGGTAACACTCCTCGATTACAGGAGAAACCTGCAGCCACAGCTCAGACTGTTAATGCCACCCGGAGACCAGCAAGGCCTGAGAGAAGACCTAAATCCAGGTATGGCTTGTACACAAAGACCAGTCACCACGCCAGGATCACCGCAACCAAATCTCCCCTTGTTCTGTAGAGGTGGCCACTGAAGTAATGACCGTGAACTACTGCCCTGAGCCATTCTCACACTCTCATAAAGTGACCTGTGACCTACGAGGTGGAGGGAAAGTGTCCGCGATGCTCGGGGCGGCATGGCTGAAGTCAGGATAATTGAAGCACTTCTCACCTTTGTTTTGTGTTTGCCATTATAAGTGGTCAGACCTGTCTGGAGGAATGTGTCCTGTATCTCCTCAGGTGGAACCATCATCTCACCTGCTAGAAAAATCCTGCTCTGTATCAGGACAATCACCCACACGCTGCACACATGACTCTGCTGCAACAATCAAGAGATAAAATAAGGTAAAAGCTTACCTTATGGATGGATCAGAGATTCTGCAGAGGTGAATCCCTCAAATTCAGAAGGGTCCCAATCAGTCAGATGAGAGGAGGATGACTGATTATATGCATGGAAAAATGGTGGCAGAACATAAGTCTTGAGACCGTGGTCTTGAAGCCGCCTCAGGACCTGTCACTGCTTCTACTCGAAGGAGGTGGAACACATGGTGGAGATAGGCCAATACCAACTCAAAGCTGAGGTCACCCAGACAGAGCTCCATCAAACGCTGGAATGTCCCCAGGGCATTGGACAGACTGAACGGCGGTCCTATAGGTAAAATAAAAGCCGTTTCCCTCTTGTCCTTCTAGGCCGCTGGGGATTTCATGCTCAATGGTGGACATTTTTAAAGAACTGTGGGGTGCACCGCTAATACCCAAAGTATTAATATACGGGGGGCTACATGCCAACAAAGTAAGTAGCTAAAAACCAGGAGAGAAGGAGTTGGCACAAAAGGCAGCACACCAGAGATTTGCAAAAGTGAAAACACAGCTTTATTGGTAAACACAATGTACAAGATTGAAATCAATGAAAAATAAGGGTGATGTCACACCTGGCGACAGCACCGCCGATGTATTAGGTGACGAAGGGGCGTGGCCTATTGGCGCCGATATCGCCCCTACGTCACCTAATGTAAAGGGGCGATGTTGGCGCCTCTGAGCGGTCACCTGGTTTCACATCAGTGATGTGAAACCAGGTGGCCGATCTGGGGCGATGTGCACACATCGCCCCATGTAACCGGCTGCCGGCGACCTGACAGCCGATGGGAGCCATAGGCTTCCATTGTACTGCATCGCCAATGGGGTTTTGAGACAACCCGGCGGTTATGCCGCCTGTCAGATCGGCGGTGCGTCGCCGGAGGTGTCGCCCCATGTAAATGGGGGACAGCGACGCTAGTGGGGCGCCAAAAACGTGCGCGCTCCCGCCAGTCGCCGTCGACATCTCCGGTGCCATTGCCAGGTGTGACGGCACCCTAATGGTACCTTTACACGCAGCTACAGGTGACAGGTTTTCCACAGGTAACTTACTGGTTGCAGTGAAATCATGGAGACATAGTTCCATTTGTACACAGCAACAAGATAGAACCTTGTCTCCATGATTTCACTGCAGCCAGTAAGTTACCTGTGGAATACCTGGAACCTGTTGCCGCCTGTAAATGTACCATAAGAATAACCACAACCACAGGTGGTTACTTGACAAAGCCCCAGTTCCTTATGCAGACATGGCAAAATGACAATTCACCACTGTGAGGTGAAAAACCAGAACCCTGTGCATGTAAGGGAACAAACATAAGGATAACGTGGAAACATTATAAGCAGCACAGGATACAACAACTGGCCAGGTAGCCTTGTCAAAAGACCCACAAACCCTTTAAATAATAGATGGTAGACCAATAGTTACCCAAACAGCTATCAGGGAACACAGAGATGAAATATGATGTAAGCACAGCCATTAGGTTATGGGGTACAAGAGGCAGACATAAGCTATATGTGAACCTGTAAGGAGTCAGTGCCACCAGAGACAGGGGAGGAGGTTATGCAAAAGCCCCAGGTTATCTATGAGAACCTATGGGGTGCAAGGTGCAAACATGAGCCATATATCCCTGTAAAGCTGTAAGGTGCCACCAGAAACAAGGGAGAAGGTGAGGCAGGTGCACCAGGTCACCTATGAGAACATATGGGGTGCAAGGTGCAAACATGAGCCATATATCCCTGTAAGTGACACCAGAAACAAGGGAGAAGGTGAGGCAGGGGCACCAGGTCACCTATGAGAACCTATGGCTCATGTTTGCATCTTGTGATGGTTTGGTCAGTCTGAGAAGAACTAGGGACCACTCAATTTTGAATAGTTACTGAGCTTAAAATATCAAGTTACTATTGCCCTGTGGCTAATAAGACCGTACACACTATATTCCTACATATTAGAATTCATGCATAGGTCCTAAAATTGAAAGTGTTATTGTGGGAAAAGAGACTACATTACCCAGGATTCAAAGAAAGATGATGGGAATGAAGGTGTGTCACGGTCCGCGCTGCTCCAAGCTCAAGAAAAAACTCACCAATGAGTCAGGGTTGCATCAAACAAGATACCATTTCTTTATTCTCCTTCCTCCAACGCGTTTCGGCGCCCCACCTGGCGCCTTCCTCAGGGTCGCCGAAACGCTTTGGAGGAAGAAAAAAAAAGGAATGGTAACTTGTTTGATGCAACCCTGACTCATTGGTGAGTTTTTTCTTGAGCTTGGAGCAGCGCGGACCGTGACACACCTTCATTCCCATCATCTTTCTGGACAACACCACTGGTTTAGTGGTTGGTGGAGGTTCTGCAGCAGCTCAGAGTACTATACGCCTTCAAACCAGTTGTGGGGATCACAACTGTATGAGGTGAGTGGTTTCATAGCACCACCCTGACATCCTGTAGTGTCGCTAGTGATAGGGCACTATTGCGCCTCTTGTCCCCCACCCTTTTATATTTTTACAGTATTCAAAGAAGGTTATTACAGTATGATAGCATAAAGGAACAAGGGGCTGTGCCACGTATTTGATAACAGGGGGACTATACCAAAATCTACCTCTCAGGGAGCCACTTATTATCCCTCTGTGCACCACAGCTTAATTACTCCTCCAATGTTTCCACAGTAATGAACAATGCACCCCCGTGGATGTACCTCACTGGTGCTTCTAAAAAGCAGCGTCACCCCTCCAGTCAGACTCACATCACACCCCGCCTCGACGCGTTTCGCCTGTCGGCTTTGTCAGGAGGGTGAGGTGTGGGTGAAGTGGGGCTTTTTAAATAGAGGCTATGCCAACTGAGATGAATTACCTATGATGTAGACGCCGCTTGTTGTCGGGAGATCAATGGCGCCTCTTCCTGTTCCGGCTATGCCGTGACGTCTGGGAGTGTCACCACCCCTTAGCCAATTCCGCAACACGGAAGGAAGAGCCAGGTCCCGGCAGCGGACATGCGCACCGCGGTCAGTATGTAACTTACAACCCAGTCAGTGAGACAGGAGAAGGAGCGTGGCTAGGTATTATTGGTATCTACAGGACAGGACGGAATATCCAGGTTTCACCTCACAAGTGTTTCAGGCCACAATCAAATAACATTAAATAAAAACCCGCCATCCTATCAAAAAGCACAAACACTATAAATATGTTTTCCAATATTCCCACCTCAAGAATGAACCTTAATCCGATCCATTGCGGTGACACTCAGGAGTCTTGAATCACATAGTGAAGGCTCTTGAAGTGTCTTGGTCTTCGGGTTTCGCCTTCTTGGTGTTGGTCATTTCCCACACTTGCTCTCCTACGCGGACTTTTAACTCCCGTTTGGTCATGTCTATATATTGTAAGTTACACGGCATGTGGCCTAGTATATTACCGCCTCAGTTGTACAACTCAAATGCCATCGGATGTGAAATATTGTGTCATCCCTAGTGCCGACAAACGTTTTTGCACGAGCTTTGCACAGACCACAGGGGTAGAAACCTACCACCCGTGCTGTATGACTAGGTCTGTTATTGCTTCCATAATGGCTGCGTACCAGAAGGTCCTTGACATTTCTCGATCTTCCAGCCGTCATTTTAGGGGCATCAAGGTATACAGTTCGGTAAGACGGGGTCTGTGGTAAGGACCCCCCAATGTTTTTCCAAAATCTCAGATATGTCCTTCCAACGATTGTTATATGTTGGAATAGATCTTACCTCCTGGCTGACATTTGGAGTTTCGGGGGCACTCCCTGCTCTTTGATAGCCCCTTCTGCTTGTACGGTGACTGTATCCCCTTTCCAGGATCTGACCGTTCCCGTTCTTGCCTCTTAAATGTCTCATTTGAGGGACAAATTCTTTTAGTTCGTAAAATTTGGGCAATAGAGATGCTTTTAATAGTAGAGGGCAGATGGGAGGATTCTGCATGTAATGAAGAGTTGGTCGCTGTTGGTTTCGTGAAAACCTCAGTTGAAAGTCGACCATTGTTGCAATTTTGATCTTCAGATCTAAAAAATCAAGTTCTGACCCCGTCTTTATGTTATTCTGATTCAGTCTGTCAATGAAAGTGAAGTTCCGTGGTGCTTCCCTCCTACAGGAACCAGATCTCATCGATGTAACTCATCCATTTCTGGACTCTATGGACATCGACATGGGTATATGGCCTACCAGCTAACTTCTCCTTGCAATGAGGTTGTAGGTGCCTGTGGGTTCCTGTGTTCCTCTTTGCTCCCTTGTGGTTGGTCACCAGGCAGGCAATACATATTCTTTATGAGCAACAAGACCCTCACCAGCTCTCTAGTCCTTTGGTAGTTGCTGTGCTCCTGGATAGCCCCATGGTGTGGCTTTTGTGCTTGCAGCCTAGTAGCCTCCAGTTCACTGCCAGTCGTGCAGACCTGACAGCTTGGGGTCCTGGCACCCTTCATTGCAGCTTTGGGCTGCTGTACAGCCTGGAAGCTGACAACAGAATTCTGCTCTCCTTCACTGTCTCTGACTAAGTGACTCCTGTTGCCACCTCTCCCTACCCTAACTCCTCCCTCCAACCACAAGTGGGGTCTGCCCTAAGGTGGGTCTCTTCCGCCCTGAAGTCTGTGATTGGAGTTTGGAAGTGTTGGATGTATAGAAGTCCAGCATAGAATGCATGATTCCTCCTCAGGTGTAGCATTAGTAACGATGACCTTAAATACCACTGTGACGACCAGACCGCAGGGGCACCTCACTCACAAGACGAGAGAGTGGACTCACTGGGCCATCACATCAACCCCTACCTGGAGGAGCAACCTGGAGAATCACCGAGTCTTTTGCTTAAGCCACAGGAGGTGGAGATTGGCTAAGCAGGTAGGTGGCCGCCAGATGCAGCCTCAGGGGGGTCTTGATGCCATGACAACAGATTCCAGGGGATGGCTCTCATGGTCCGGTAAGGTCTCTAAGTACTGTAGGTGCAGGCTGGTAAATCTGACATGGCAGGTGCAGACAGGTGCAGGCTGGTATATCCGACATGGCAGGTGCAGACAGGTGCAGGCTGGTATATCTAACATGGCAGGTGCAGACAGGTGCCGGCTGGTATACTGTATGTGGCATGGCAGGTGCAGACAGGTGCAGGCTGGTATATCTAACATGGCAGGTGCAGACAGGTGCCGGCTGGTATACTGTATGTGGCATGGCAGGTGCAGACAGGTTGTTAGCAGCGCGTTAATCAGCGTGATGTCCACAGTGAGCAACAGAGAAGGTTCATTTATTGAGAATTAAGAACATCCAGCTTACAACATGAGAATAGGATCAATCTGGTTTCTGGGAGAGGGAAAGAGAAAATCTGCTGTGACCTTCAGCTTCCAGTTCCACACTAGAATATATACGCTTGGAGCAGGAGGAGGAACAGCCTGTCTCTGAATGAGGACTTTTTTTTTTTTTAACTTTGTTGACATATGAACAATATGCATGCAGACATAAAATGTGCAGGCTGGTATATTCAGCACAGCAGGTTACAAACAGGTGCAGGCTGGTATATTCGGCACACGGGGTGCAGACTGGTATATTTGGCACACGGGGTGCAGACTGGTATATTTGGCACACGGGGTGCAGACAGGTGCAGGCTGGTACACTGTATGTGGCACGGCAAGTGCAGACACGTGCTGGTATACTGTATGATGCACGGAGTAGACAGGTGCAGGGCTGGTATATTTAGTATGGTAAGTTTCAGACAGGTGCAGGCTGGAATATTTGGCATGGCAGGTTCAGACAGGTATGTTCAGCACAGCAGGTGCAGACAGGTGCAGGCTGGTATATTCAGCACAGCAGATGCAGACAGGTGCAGGCTGGTATATTCGGCATGGCAGGTGCAGAAAGATGCAGGCTGGTATATTCAGCATGGCAGGTGCAGACAGGTGCAGGCTGGTACATTCAGCACAGCAGGTGCAGACAGGTGCTAAATGGTTTATTCAGCCTTGCAGGTGCATACAGGTGCTGGCTGGTATGTTCAGCATTGCTGGTGCAGACAGGTGCAAGCTGGTATATTCGGTACGCAGGGGTAGACAGGTGTTGGCTGGTATATTCAGCATGACTGGTGCAGGCTGGTATATTCAGCATGACTGGTGCAGGCTGGTATATTCAGCACAACAGGTTACAAACGGGTGCAGACTGGTATATGTGGCACGGCAGGTGCAGATAGTAGCTGGCTAGTATATTTGGCACACCAGGTGCAGACAGGTGCAAGTTGGTGGATTCAGCACTGCAGGTGCAGGCAAGTGCAGGCTGGTATAATGTATGTGGCACGGCACTTGCAGACAGGTGCAGGCTGGTATATTCAGCACGGTAGGTGCAGGCTGGTATATTCAGCACGGAAGGTGCAGGCTGGTATAATGTATGTGGCACGGCAGATACAGACAGGTGCAGGCTGGTATACTGTATGTGTGGCGCCCCTGCAACCAGGGTGGCCACATAGGGAACTGCAGCCAGGCAGAAAGATAGACGGTTTGTGCACCAAACACCCTCACGGACACACACACACCACTAGAGGCAGCACCCAACCCGGAGCCCGGAACTTTAGGTGGGTAAGGGGTGGTGGGTTTAGAGGAAAATGGGTGGGAAAGAATGTAGATCAGGTGACAGAGAGCTCAAAAAGAGGAGGAAGGAGTTAGTAGGCCAGAGTGAGCCAAGCAGCACAGACACCAGAAAGACGGTGGGATTAGGCTTCATGGAGATGCAGAATCCACAGAGTCACAGAAACCATGGAGAGAAAGCTCGTCCATAGCCGGCATCCCAGGGGAGTGTGAGGAAAGAGACGGACTAGCAGTACTGGGTGCGAGGAATACGGCAGCACTGACCAATTACCGGCAGAGTAGTTTTCCCTAGTTTGGATTGGAGTCACACGGGTCAAATGGAGCCTGGTAACGCCTTGTAAGATAGGGTTACTGCAGACTAGGCACACACCAGAGTGTCGGCTCTGAGGGGAACAGAGATTACATACCGGCTTCCCAGATTAACCGACAGTGAGCTTTAACTCCAGGTTGGAGTACCCAACAAAAGGGTTAGTAGCACAGCAGCAACCACGAGGACCCACAAGGGTCCGAGCTGCCGCTATACAACCCAGAGGAGGACCAAGAGAGAGAACAGCCTGAAAGGACACTTAGAAGGAGTGAGGGGTCTCAGAGCGATAGCCTGGCTGCAGAGGGTTCAGTGTTACCGGAGTTAACTGACTGTGAACTGTGCTAAGAACTGTACTGAGAATTGCTGTGAACTGTTTTGACGAGCTGACAAGTAAACCCAGTGAACCCTGCTTCAGTGTCCATGTCTGATTCCAGGTATAGAGAACTATTATCATACCTTTTATCCTGTCAGGAGCAGCCCGCGGCGGGCTCATCCATCTGGCTACAGCCCATCCATCCCTCCACCCTCCTAACAGAGCAGCGCTTCAGCGATGGTTCCATCACTGACCACAACCCGTGGGTAACGTCACGACAAACATTATCATTGTAAATACCCCTTTACTTGTGAGAACCCGGGACACGGTCTTAGACCAGGACCTCCGTGACATCCCCAGCAGTACCCCGGTCCAGTACCGAGTACCCCGTCCCAGTGGGCTCCACATATGTGGCACAGCAGATGCAGGCTGGTATATTCAGCATGGCAGGTGCAGGCTGGTATAATGTATGTTGCACAACAGATGCAGACAGGTGCAGGCTGGTATAATGTATGTGGCACGGCACTTGCAGGCAGATGCAGGCTGGTATATTCAGCATGGCAGGTGCAGGCTGGTATAATGTATGTGGCACGGCAGCTGCAGGCAGGTGCAGGCTGGTATAATGTATGTGGCACAGCAGGTGCAGACAGGTGCAGGCTGGTATAGTGTATGTGCCGCAGGTGAGACAGGTGCAGGCTAGTATAATGTATGTGGCACGGCACTGCAGGACAGGTGCAGGCTAGGTATAATGTATGTGGCACGGCAGCTGCAGGACAGGTGCAGGCTGGTATACTGTATGTGTGCACGGCAGGTGCAGACAGGTGCAGGCTGGTATATGTATGTGGCACGGGTGCAGCAGGTGCAGGCTGTATAATGTATGTGGCATCACGGTGCAGGCTGACTAGGAGCAGGTGGCAGGCAGGTGGTATACTGTATGTGGCACGGCAGGTGCAGACAGGTGCAGGCTGGTATAATGTATGTGGCACGGCAGCTGCAGGCAGAGGTGCAGGCTGGTATACTGTATGTGGCACGACAGGTGCAGGCTGGTATACTGTATGTGGCATGGCAGGTGCAGACAGGTTGTTAGCAGCGCGTTAATCAGCGTGATGTCCACAGCGAGCAACAGAGAAGGTTCATTTATTGAGAATTAAGAACATCCAGCTTACAACATGAGAATAGGATCAATCTGGTTTCTGGGAGAGGGAGAGAGAAAATCTGCTGCGACCTTCAGCTTCCAGTTCCACACTAGAATATATACGCTGGGAGCAGGAGGAGGAACAGCCTGTCTCTGAATGAGGACTTTTTTTTTTTAACTTTGTTGACATATGAACAATATGCATGCAGACATAAAATCACATCATATTAAACAAACAATAGTTGTTGCAATACATACAGATTAATATGCATCAGGCCAACACAAGTGCAGGCTGGTATACTGTATGTGGCACAGCACTTGCAGGCAGGTGCAGGCTGGTATACTGTATGTGGCACAGCACTTGCAGGCAGGTGCAGGCTGGTATACTGTATGTGGCACAGCACTTGCAGGCAGGTGCAGGCTGGTATAATGTATGTGGCACAGCACTTGCAGGCAGGTGCAGGCTGGTATATTCAGCATGGCAGGTGCAGGCTGGTATAATGTATGTGGCACGGCAGATACAGACAAGTGCAGGCTGGTATATTCAGCTTGGCAAATGCAGGCAGGTGCAGGCTGGTATACTGTATGTGGCACGGCAGATGCAGGCTGGTATATTCAGCAAGGCAGGTGCAGACAGGTGCAGGCTGGTATAATGTATGTGGCACGGCAGGTGCAGACAGGTGTTGGCTGGTATATTCAGCTTGGCAAATGCAGGCAGGTGCAGGCTGGTATACTGTATGCAGCATGGCAGGTGCAGATGTGGCACCCTGGTTGGGGCACCACAGAACTCTTGGTACACCAATGGAATGTACAGAGCAAGCAGAACTCACAACTAAAACACCTTTAACACCCGTTTCAGCCCAGGCCTCTAGGGGGAGCCACACTGGTTACCTTAAGCCAGTTCCCCCTATATATACGAGTCCTGGAGGGAGAAACAGTAGAGTGTGCAGACGCTAGGAGAGCTGCAGGAAGTGAGAGACCCTTGCAAGTGGGGTCATAGGACAGGAGGTGAACACCTCACAGGGACAGAAGAGTTACCGTAACTCTCCCTAACAATCCGGTTACTGGAACCGAGCTGTAGGAACTACAACGCAGACTGCAGAGAATCCGGCACCAGAACCAGGGAGTCTAGCCCCCTGTACACCTGAAGCACCACAGAATGAGAGCCCAGGGAAGAGGGGTACCACTTGATTCCCTTTTATAGTGCTGTCAGTGCAGCTAACCCAGGTGAATCAAGTTCCATCAGAACGTACAACCCGGTCCGGCAGGATTCCACATCCTCCCGACCACACCAGCACAAGTTAGAAGGAAGCCTACACACTACTTGCTGTGGAAACTCCAGGAGTGTCAACCTCATCACCCGGTCTGAGTGTACCTGTGCCACCAGTAAAGGTACCTAAAAGACTCTGTGTGTTGGTGCATTATTCCCACATCCACTCGCAGTGACTACTGAGCTGCCATATTCCATCTGGTGCAGCTCCTGGCCCCAGGGACTCCCGCTCATCCTGTGGGGAGCGTCCCATCCAGCTGCTGAACATCCCCCGGAGGCCCAAGCAGTGTCGGTGAAATCACCGGAATCCCACAGGTGGCGTCACGACAAGTAAGAATTAACCCCTATCCGTTCAACCGAACCCCCTTTTGATCTGACCACCGGGTCCCACAGCCTCCGGCGTGGAACCGTGATGGGAGAAGCAACGCCCGAGACGTGAAGACCCGGCTACGGTGAGTCAGAATTTGGCATCACGAACAGGATGCGAGCAGGCCCGTTTCCAACGGGTATTGTGTGCTATTTAATGACTGTGATTATTGAACTGTACATTTGAACCGCCATTGCTGCGCGGAAGGCGGGAAAAGAAGGGGTGTTACTGTGCAAAGGGTGCGAAGATAGGCCCCGCCCCACGCTATGACGAATTCCGCCGGATGCAGCAGGAACCGGAAACTCCCGTGGTGCCTCACTCCTCACCGCGAGGCCGACAACTGCCGTTGAAATCGTAAGGGCTGGCCGCGCTTAACTAATGGGGAGCGAGGATGAGTGACCCGGATCCCAGCAACGCGGTACCCCCGCGAGTAAACCCACCGGTTGACCCTCCAGGGCCTCAAAACGTACCCCCGCTCTGATCATGCCGATATCTCTGCCATACGTCCCGAATGCGGCCTGGTTACCAAAGTACAGCGGAACACCCGGTACACTGGATGTGTTCCAAAGGAAGATATGCCAAGTGCTGGATATGTACGCCATGACCGGTAAGCAGAGAGCTTCAGTTATAATGGGACAGTTAACAGATGCAGCAGAGCTGGAGGCCCGAAATTGGTCTATAAAAGCTCAGTAGTCTGTGGAGCAGATATTTGCTAAGTTAAACCGGGTTTTTGAACATCACACCAAAGCAGAATTAAGACTGTTATTTTATCATTGTAAACAAGGGACATAGGAGAGTGTCCTGGACTATGCACTGCGCTTACAGGAAGCACTGAGACAGCTAAAACAAGTCGATCCTGATGGTGTTAGAGATGAAAACAAAGCGTTAATTGGACAATTTGTTGTGGGACTTACGGGGGAGTCACACGCATCAATATCGCCTGCACGATCTCGGCTGCACGTGACGTTGCAGCGATATTGATGCGTGTGACATACTGAATCAACCAGCGATAAATCGCTGGTTGATGATTGCCAGGTTTAAGAACCTGCTCTAAAACCTGGCGATTGTCGCCCGGTGGACACGCAGCATCGCTGCGTGTGACACCGGGAGTAGCGATATTCCAGCTCGCAGCGCCTCTCACAAGCGCTGGAGCTGGTATCCAAGGTAAACTGCGGGTATCTAGGCAGCGCGCGCTGCCTAGATACCCGATGTGTACCTTAGTTACCAGCCTCCTCCGCTCACCGGCTGGTATCTAAGGTACACAGCGGGTAACTAGGGATCGTGAGAAGACAGCCTTCACGACACCTATGGGGCTATGCGAGTTCAACAGTATGTCGTTCGGGTTGTGCCCCAGGAACATTTCAGAGAGTGATGGAATGTTGTTTGGGTCACAAGAACTTTGAGACTGTGCTGTTATACCTTGATGATGTCATTGTATACTCCCAGACCTATGAAGACCACCTGCAGTGTTCGAGTCACTGTCCAAGTACGGAATGAAACTGAAACCGTCCAAGTGCCACCTGCTGAAACCCAAGGTCCAATACCTAGGACATGTGGTAAGCGCTGAAGGCGTAGCACCGGATCCGGATAAAGTCACCATAATCAAGGACTAGCCAGCACCAACCACCCACAAAGAGGTACGTCAATTTCTAGGACTGGTCGGGTACTACCGACGCTTCATCAAAGGCTATACCAAGATAGCGGCACCCATGCAAGATCTCTTAGTAGGTCAATCTAAAAACGGCAAGATCAGGGGACCCCCATTCCACTGGGGACCAGAACAGGAACAGTTCTTCCAGAAGCTAAAAGATGCTTTAACTGGAGAAGAAATCCTGACCTATCCTGATTACAATCTCCCGTTTTTTCCTGTACACCGATGCAAGTAATGAAGGCTTAGGAGCCATCCTATCTCAACGTCAGCAGGGGAAAGAAAAGGTGATAGCCTACGCCAGCAGAAAGCTCCGTCCCACGGAAAGGAACCCGGAGAACTACAGTTCGTTCAAGCTGGAGTTCCTGGCCCTGGTCTGGTCAATCACAGAGCGTTTCAAGCATTACCTGGCATCCGCCCCGTTCACAGCTTTCACAGACAACAATCCTCTAACACACTTAGAGACTGCAAAGCTGGGAGCCCTAGAACAGCGTTGGGTAGCAAGACTCGCTAACTACGACTTCACTGTAAAGTACAGGGCAGGTCACAAGAACGGCAATGCTGATGCCCTATCCAGGATGCCTAACCTTCCTGAAGAGGGAGAAGACATAGACAACCTGGAAGAGATAGAACTACCTTCTTTCCATTGTACGAGCCAGAAACGTGTAGAGAGGACCGTGAACCCTTTACCTCACCATGCCTGGAGAGAGGTTCAAGCTAATGATCCAGATGTCAGCTTGGTCAGAGAGCTGATAACTTAAGAGCACACCAGCATGGACCCTGATGCCTCCCAAAATGCTAAACGCCTATGGAAAGAGAAGGGGAAGTTGTTTGTCTACCAAGGTAAACTATGCAGAAGGTATCTGAATCCCAGAACACTCGAACTCATCTGGCAGATTGTAGTTCCAAAAACTGAAGTCCAGATGATCCTTGAAGACTACCATGACGATGCTGGACACTTCGGCTGGAAGAAGCTGGAAAGACTCCTGAAAGATCGTTTCTACTGTGTCGGTATGCGAGGCTCAATTGACAAGTGGTGTAAAAACTGTGGACCGTGTCATCTTCGAAGAAAGGACCACCTGACTCAGAAAGCTCCGTTACAGTCAATTGTTACCATGAAACCCCTTGAGAAAGTTGCTCTCGACCAAGTAAAGTTAACCCCAAGTCACATCGGGTATACTTACGCGCTCACTATAGTAGATCACTACTCAAGATTCCTGGTAGTAGTTCCAGTTAAAGACTTAACTGCAGAGGTAGCGGCCAAAGCATTCCAGAGTTATTTCTGTCGCCCTCATGGGTATCCAGACCAAGTCTTGACTGACCAAGGACCAGCATTCGAATCAGCTCTGTTTCAAGAATTTCTAGGGCTATATGGGTGTATGAAGATCAGAACCACACCATATCACCCCCAAACAAACGGTTTATTTGAGAAAATGAACCACATTGTAATTGACATGCTCAAAACCTTGCCACTCGAAGAGTCCCAGACCTTGTGGATATCTACAGCCACATACCTGTTAATTCAACTAACTACACACCTGCCTACTTGATGCGAGCAAGACCAGGTAAACTACCAGTTGACTTACAGATGGGAACCATCGAACCAACAACAGATGGTCCAGATGAAGATTGGTTAAACCAACACCAAGAACAGTACAAAAAGGTACAAGAAAGTGTTGAAAGAAACCTGAATATCAGCAGAAACAAGCAAGAGCACGACTTTAACAAGCATGCCTCAGCAGAACCTTTGAATACAGGCGAATTAGTGCTAAAAAGAAAGAGAAAAACAAATAAATTGGATGACAATTGGGAATCAGAACCCTATACAATTATGCCGTCGCAATATGACAATTCCAAAACCTGTGTTATCAGCAAAGACAAGGGAAACACCTTTACAACTGTATCAAGAGACCATTTGAAGAAATGTCCAGAACAGTTAATACCACAAGTAACCAGTTACCCTGCAGTAACTACAGTTGAAAAATCACAAGAAAATCTCGTCCATATGGAAATTGGAGACTTACCAGCCAACTGGCCACAATGCAATGGTGCATTCATCATACCAGTTATTTCTTTCTACCAACCTGTAGAAAACCAAGAACCAATACCAAATCAATCAGTTCAAGAAGAACCAGTTCAAATGCAAGAGATGCAGCCTGTTATCTTGGAACCTGAAATTCCTGTAATCGGTGAACCTGCTAGTCCCACAGTGGTACAAAGAATTCGTCGACAGCTACCTACATTACCATCTTTAACAGAGGAAAGTCCAGTAGACAGACTATGTACATATTATGGAATCACAGAAACACGTAGGCGCAACAGACCAACAACCAGTGTACCATATGTTCATAGTCTGATTTGGAGTGACCGGTGGAGGAGTGGAAGAGTTAAATTGCCCCGTCACACTACAGATATGGAGAATGGATTTAGGATGTAGTGAGTAATATTACCTATTGGTAAATGTAAATAGTACTTGTGTTCAAAAACTGCAAAAAGTAGTGTACAGAAGGGTGGAGGAACTGGGCTCTGTCCCAAGTAGATTAAGTTGGGGACAGAAAGTGCCTGGGTAGGGTAAGAAGGTTAGACCCGGCCTCCTAAGCAGAGACACCCATAGGGAATGTATAAAGTTTAAGATGTATACCCGTGTATATGTTCAAGCCATCAGAGACTTTACTGCAGGACTTTACCCTTTTTCCCTTTTCATAAACTTGGACAATAGTCAAAAGATTTGTGTGACCACAAACTTACCTTTTCCAGCCTGCGGCAAATGGACTAGTGCCGTATGGACTGCCTCTCAAATTTTTCATATTTTCTTCTTTTTCGTTCTTTTTCAGTGATTTTTGTATTTTTCAATTTAAGACTTTGTAAGTACTGGTTAGTAATTGTATATAAAATGTTTAGAAGTTAAGTTGTAAAAAGAAAATGTTTTGCTCAGTCAGGGAGAACTGAAGTTAACTAAGGGGGAATGTGGCACCCTGGCACCCTGGTTGGGGCACCACAGAACTCTTGGTACACCAATGGAATGTACACAGCAAGCAGAACTCACAACTAAAACACCTTTAACACCCCATTTCACCCCAGGCCTCTAGGGGGAGCTCCACTGGTTACCTTAAGCCAGTTCCCCCTATATATACGGGTCCTGGAGGGAGTAACAGTAGAGTGTGCAGACGCTAGGAGAGCTGCAGGAAGTGAGAGACCCTTGCAACTGGGGTCATAGGACAGGAGGAGAACACCTCACAGGGACAGAAGAGTTACCGTAACTCTCCCTAACAATCCGGTTACTGGAACTGAGCTGTAGGAATTACCACGTAACTGCAGAGAATCCAGCACCAGAACCAGGGAGTCTAGCCCCCTGTACACTTGAAGCACCACAGAATGAGAGCCCAGGGAAGAGGGGTACCACTTGATTCCCTTTTATAGTACTCTCAGTGCAGCTAACCCAGGTGAATCAAGTTCCACCAGAACATACAACCCGGTCCGGAAGGATTACACATCCACCCGACCACACCAGCACAAGTTAGAAGGAAGCCTACACACTGCTTGCTGTGGAAACTCCAGGAGTGTCAACCTCATCACCCAGTCTGAGTGTACCTGTTGCCACCAGTAAAGGTACCTAAAAGACTCTGTGTATTGGTGCATTATTCCCACATCCACTCGCAGTGACTACTGAGCTGCCATATTCCATCTGGTGCAGCTCCTGGCCCCGGGGACTCCCGCTCATCCTGTGGGGAGCGTCCCATCCAGCTGCTGAACATCCCCCGGAGGCCCAAGCAGCGCCGGTGAAATTACCAGAATCTCACAGGTGGCGTCACGACAAGTAAGAATTAACCCCTATCCGTTCAACCAAACCCCCTTTTGATCTGACCACAGGGCCCCACAGCCTCCGGCGCGGAACCGTGACGGGAGAAGCAACGCCCGAGACGTGAAGACCCGGCTACGGTGAGTCACAGACAGGTGCAGGCTGGTATACTGTATGTTGCATGGCAGGTGCAGACAGGTGCAGGCTGGTATACTGTATGTTGCAAGGCAGGTGCAGACAGGTGCAGGCTGGTATAATGTATGTGGCACGGCAGATGCTTGCACAAGAATGCAGAATAAAGTAGAAACAATGCACTCGCACAGTTGCTTTGTTGCTTAGTGTGGATTTATTTCAATCAAAGTGAAGATGGTGGCAGAGCGGGTTAACGTTTCGGCCTAATATCGGCCTTGATCACAACGTCACTGCTGTCTTTGTTTACTTTGATTGAAATAAATCCACACTAAGCATCTAAGCAACTGTGCGAGTGCATTGTTTCTACTTTATTCTGCATTGTGGGCCAAACAGACCCTTTACAATAGCACCGCCATAACATCACTCAAGTGAGTGCTGGTCATTATACGAACTTACTATGCACAAGAAGGCAGGCGCTAGGAGCTAGGATGAGACATGGGTTAGAGGATCAGGAACAGAAGCACAGGGTCTTCTCCGAGCCTAGCTAGGTCCACCAAGGTCTTCTCCAGCAGAGAGTTCATCCATCAAGTCACCGTGGCTCGAGAGCCAGCTGAAGTCACCAGAGGCGGCTATGACCTCCATATATGACCTACAGCAGGTGAACCAGTCTGGGTGGTTTTCCAAGTGGTGGAGAAATATTTCCTTAGGGGATGAAATCTCTAGAAAATCCAGATTGTAATGAGTGACAGCAGGGGGACCGGAGTGTAATAAGGTATAAATGTCCGGCACTGAGGCTGGTCTGGTCATAGAAGATGCAGGACCGGCTCAGGTGAGTGCTGTACCGTATACAAGGACTCCGGCCGAAATAGTCACCGGCTATTAGACGCTCTCCATTAGTCATAAGAACGTCCCCTGCCGTCCATCTCTAGGTAAGATCACACTAATCTCCTCTATTATGAGTCACTCCAGACTGAGGACCTGATCATTGTAGACCAGATGAATGCAGACCATTGCTCCCTGCTATCAGCTGGTGATATCAGCTTCCTGTTTGTGGCACATTAGGGTATGGAAGGGGAAAACTTTTCCAGATGGGGAGGGTGACCATGGCGGCCATTTTGAATCCAACTTCATTTTTTTCAGCGGGAAGAGGGTCATGTGACACATCAAACTTATTGAGAATTTCATAAGAAAAACAATGTTGTGCTTGGTTTTAACGTAACTTTATTCTTTCATGAGTTTATGATCACTTATAAAGTACTGCGAAAGTACTCGCTTCCCCATTCACTTACATTGGACTCGCTATACTCGCAACAAGTACCGAGTAAGTATTGGGACCTACTCGTTACGAGTATAGTGAGTCCGAATATTGCAGTACTCGCTCATCCCTAGGGAGGTCCCCCCACATTTTTTATAACCAGCAGAGATAAAGCAGGTAGCAGTGAGCTGGTACTATCAGGGTGAGGTGGCCCATGGTTATTGGGCCCCATCTGGCCTCAAAATAACAGCCGCAGCCACCACAGAATTTGGCACATCACGTCAGATGCACCAATCCTGGCACTTATCCGGCTCATTGTCACACTGGGCATAGGGAGACACCCAGCGCAGGACAGCAAGGGGGGCAGAGGAATCCCTGATGCTAAAAGCAAAGAGGAGATAATGACCCCTAGATAAACTAGCGCTGACACCTGGCTCCCTTGACGACCCTATACAGTCTCCGCAACTGTCGCCGAATGGGATGCCTTGCCCTGACTATCCCTGAACTGAGACCACTCAGGGATCAGAGCGGGAGAACACTAGTCAACCCAGCTATCTACTAAAGAAACACACCAGGGAAACAAACAAAGGGGGAAGGGAAAAACACTTAGCTTTATGAAGATCCGGACAGCAATCCAACAGATAGTCCCAGATACACTGCTGAGCTAGGAAGCAACCACCAAACACCAGACAAGCTATCACCAGCATCATGGGAGCCAAGGGGTATAAATAGAGGCAGCTAAATAGGAGACCAGTTGGGTCCTAGTGACCACCAACTATCACCAAGAAGAGAAATACCTCTTAAAGGGAAAGAGCCACAATTTAGGATTTTGGCTGTTTGGCCAGACACTGCTGTTAAGTTGGGGTCCATGGAATCCCACCCTATTTGCTTATCCCTTGTCAAATTAACTTATTCAAGTTCATGTCTGAAGTTATAATATCAACATAGAGTCAGATATTTAGAACTCCTCTTGAAGGTTTGCCACAGAGAAGTGAAGTGTCTATTATTTTCAATACCAGGCCTATACCACACAAAGGAGGGAGGCACAAGGCATATTCTCTATAGCATTCAACCAATCATAGCAATGTCCAGAGATCAGGCATAGAAAAGGGTCCTCCAAATAGATACTCCTTTGGTCATTGTATAACCGGCTTCAGCTGATTCACACAGGACATGAAGCAATGCATGAGTGTAGACACCATACAATTTGTATACCAAGGTTTTCATATTATGTGCATCAAAGTGCAGAAATGGATAACTAATCTTCTATATAATTGCCTAACCGTGTCTGTCTGTCGCCGAAATCGTGCGCCAGCGCTCATTGGTCGCCGCCAGCCGCGGCAACCAATGAGCGCAGCGTATGCAAAACAGCCACGTGCATTAAAAACTTGTGCCAAGCCGAAATCTGGCGACAGTGATGCATAGGTGTTGCTATCACCAGGATACACGCGTCCGGCCGTGGCTATCACAGAGGTCCGCGGCGGCCCCCCGCACCGGTACCCGCCGCCCCGTCCTCACCCCCCCCCCCCCATTCTCACCCCTGCCCACCTCCCCCCTCGCCTCCCTCTGTTCTCACCTGTCACCTCCAGCTACAGAGTCGCACTCTGTACAGCGGTCATGTGACAGGGCGGGCTGATGTGACGTCACATAGGCCGCCCTGTCACATGACCGCTTCACAGACTTCAGCACCCGGCATCGCTCAAGCCAGCCACAGGTAAGAACAGAGGGGGGCGAGGGGGATCCTGCCCCCCCGGCTCCATCTTGACCCCCTGCTCCATCCTGTTCCCCCGGCTCCATCCTGTCCTGCTCCATTCTGCCCCCACTTATTAATCTCGCCCGGCGACTGAACACCGACACCACCGCACATTGACACCACCGCACACCGACACCGCCACATAACACTGATACTTCTGTACACCGACACTGCTGTACACCGACACTGCTGTACACCGCCGCCGCCGCACACTGCTGTACACTGACACCCGCCACACACCGACACCGCCGCACACCAACACTGCCGCACACTGACTTCACCACACAACACTGATACTTCTGTACACCGACACTGCTGTACACTAACACTGCTGAACAACGACACCGCCGCACACCGACACCGCCGCACACCAACACCGCCGCACACCGACTTCGCCACACAACACTGATACTTCTGTACACCGACACTGCTGTACACTAACACTGCTGAACAACGACACCGCCGCACACCGATACCGCCGCACACCGACTCTGCCGCACAACACTGATACTGCTGCACACCGACATTGCTGCTGATATCTACTATATAATTGCCTAATCGTGTATGTCTCTCCACAAAATCGAGCGCCAGCGCTCATTGGTAACCGCCAGCCAGGGCAACCAATGAGTGAAGCGAATGCAAAACAGCCGCGCACATTCAAAACTCACGCCAAGCTGAAACCTGGCGACGGCGATGCATTGGCGTCGCTATCGCCAGGATACATGCGCCGGCTGCGGCTATCGACGGTAGCTGCTGCTCATCTACTGCTGCACAGAGGTTCGCGGTGAGCCAGCCGGGAGATGACCGGCGTCAGCTTGCAGCGGTAGTACCCCGACCGCCATATTGGAACACCCACATTATGGGTATTCCTATATGGCGGCCGGAATTCAAATCCGAAGCCAAGTCGCGCTACTTCTGATTGATCGCTGCAGCTGGCGGTGACCAATCAGTGCAGTGGCGCGGCTTGGCGGGAAATATGAACCCCGAGCCGCTGATTGGTCACTGCTTTCAGCGGGATTCAAAACCCCTGCCAAGCCGTGCTCCACTTCGCTCATTGGCGGCGACCAATCAGCAAAGCGTGTTTTAAAACACGCACCAAGTGCGCTGATTGGTCGACGTGGCTGGCGGCAACCAATCAGCGAAGCATGGCTTGGTATATTGGCGCGCAATTTGAACTGCCGCTCATAGTGTGACACACTTCTCTGCTGTTTACAAGGCTGTCAGTCATAGTGCGACGCAGTTCTCTCCTGTTTACAAGGTATTCTGGAATACCCGATGCGTTAGAATCGGGCCACAATCTAGTATAACATATAAATATATATATACATTAAGTTTTCATAAAATAGCAGAATATAGGTAGACTAGATGGCGGCCCGATTCTAAAGAATCGGGTAGTCTAGAATCCATATATAGTTTATTTACTAATAGTTACGGGAGTGCGGTGAAATGAATTGTGTGTATACAGGCGGCTCAGTGGGTAGCACAGTATACGGTGGCTCAGTGGTTAGCAGTGAGTGCGGTGGCTCAGTGGTTAGCAGTGAGTGCGGTGGCTCAGTGGTTAGCAGTGGGTGCGGTGAGATTGGTCAGCGCAGCGACGTGGGCAGAGTGGTCAGCGCAGAGGACAGGGGGCAGAGGCGGCTGGGCAGAGGACAGGGGGCAGAGGCGGCTGGGCAGAGGACAGGGGGCAGAGGACGCAGAGGACAGGGGGCAGAGGACGCAGAGGACAGGGGGCAGAGGACACAGAGGGGGCAGAGGACGCAGAGGACAGGGGGCAGAGGACAGGGGGCAGAGGACACAGAGGGGGCAGAGGACGCAGAGGACAGGGGCAGAGGACAGGGGGCAGAGGACACAGAGGGGGCAGAGGACAGGGGGCAGAGGACGCAGAGGACAGGGGGCAGAGGACGCAGAGGACAGGGGGCAGAGGACACAGAGGGGGCAGAGGACAGGGGGCAGAGGACACAGAGGGGGCAGAGGACGCAGAGGACAGGGGGCAGAGGACACAGAGGGGGCAGAGGACGCAGAGGGGGCAGAGGACGCAGAGGGGGCAGAGGACGCAGAGGGGGCAGAGGACGCAGAAGACAGGGGGAAGAGGACACAGAGGGGGCAGAGGACGCAGAGGACAGGGGGCAGAGGACAGGGGTCAGAGGACAGGGGGAAGAGGACACAGAGGGGGCAGAGGACAGGGGGCAGAGGACACAGAGGGGGCAGAGGACGCAGAGGACAGGGGGCAGAGGACAGGGGGCAGAGGACAGGGGGCAGAGGACAGGGGGCAGAGGACACAGAGGGGGCAGAGGACACAGAGGGGGCAGAGGACAAGGGGCAGAGGACAGGGGGCAGAGGACACAGAGGGGGCAGAGGACGCAGAGGACAGGGGGCAGAGGACAGGGGGCAGAGGACGCAGAGGACAGGGGGCAGAGGACGCAGAGGACAGGGGGCAGAGGACGCAGAGGACAGGGGGCAGAGGACGCAGAGGACAGGGGGCAGAGGACGCAGAGGACGCAGATGACAGGGGGAAGAGGACGCAGAGGACAGGGGGAAGAGGACACAGAGGGGGCAGAGGGGGCAGAGGACGCAGAGGACAGGGGGCAGAGGACACAGAGGGGGCAGAGGACGCAGAGGACAGGGGGCAGAGGAAGCAGAGGACAGGGGGAGAGGACGCAGAGGACAGGGGAAGAGGACACAGAGGGGGCAGAGGACGCAGAGGACAGGGGGCAGAGGACAGGGGGCAGAGGACAGGGGGCAGAGGACACAGAGGGGGCAGAGGACGCAGATGACAGGGGGCAGAGGACAGGGGGCAGAGGACAGGGGGCAGAGGACAGGGGGCAGAGGACACAGAGGGGCAGAGGACGCAGAGGACAGGGGGCAGAGGACAGGGGGCAGAGGACAGGGGGCAGAGGACAGGGGGCAGAGGACACAGAGGGGGCAGAGGACGCAGAGGACAGGGGGCAGAGGAGAGGGGGCAGAGGACACAGAGGGGGCAGAGGACGCAGAGGACAGGGGGCAGAGGACAGGGGGCAGAGGACAGGGGGCAGAGGACAGGGGGCAGAGGACACAGAGGGGGCAGAGGACGCAGAGGACAGGGGCAGAGGACAGGGGGCAGAGAACAGGGGGCAGAGGACACAGAGGGGGCAGAGGACGCAGAGGACAGGGGGCAGAGGACAGGGGGCAGAGGACAGGGGGCAGAGGACAGGGGGCAGAGGACACAGAGGGGGCAGAGGACGCAGAGGACAGGGGGCAGAGGAGAGGGGGCAGAGGACACAGAGGGGGCAGAGGACGCAGAGGACAGGGGGCAGAGGACACAGAGGGGGCAGAGGACACAGAGGACAGGGGGCAGAGGAAGCAGAGGACAGGGGGCAGAGGACGCAGAGGACAGGGGGCAGAGGACGCAGAGGACAGGGGGCAGAGGACGCAGAGGACAGGGGCAGAGGACGCAGAGGACACAGAGGACAGGGGCAGAGGACACAGAGGACAGGGGGCAGAGGACACAGAGGACAGGGGGCAGAGGACACAGAGGACAGGGGGCAGAGGACACAGAGGACAGGGGGCAGAGGACACAGAGGACAGGGGGCAGAGGACACAGAGGACAGGGGGCAGAGGACACAGAGGACAGGGGGCAGAGGACAGGGGGCAGAGGACAGGGGGCAGAGGACACAGAGGACAGAGGGCAGAGGGGGCACACAGGCTGGAGGGCAGAGCAGCGTGTATGGCTGCAGACTTACCGGTGGCCGGGCGTCGGGTGTAGGAGGAGAGGAGGGGCGGGCAGAGCTGCAGGAGAGGAAGTCCCGCCCTCCCTCCTCTCCAGGCACACGGCAGGGAGCACGGGTACCCCCAGGGTGTGTGTGGCCCTCCGAGGTGGCGGGCAATGGGCCCCCCTGCCCCCCCCCGGTATGTAGGTACTGGCTGGAGGGCAGAGGGTGGAGGGGAGTGGCAGGAGGGCACACGGAACTTCCGAGATCGGAACGTTCCGTGTGTCGGTGACTGTAGCCGGGGGGCAGCCTGGCTACAGTGCACTGGATGAGCCTGGGCGAAGACCATCACGGAAGTGGGCGTGGCCTCCTCCGGAAGTGGCCTTCGGGTTTTATATAATAGATAGATAGATATAGATATTAGATACAATACATATCAGGGTTTCATAATTCTATATTTTAAATTAAAAAAAATACATCCTCTTTCACCAATTTATAAACCCCCAAAACACCTCAAAGGTCCGATGTAATCGTCATGATGTCCCACAAAGATACCGATTCTGCTACATCTGGAGACCACAGTCCACAGTGACATAACAAGACGTTACTGCTCACAATGGCCTACAGGACATACTGTCAGCACTGTGGGAGCTACCAAAAGTGACCTCAGGTGAACTCAGTGCCAAGCTGTTGAAGTGCATGTTACGGCAGTAGTGTACTCTGACAATTCCCACTTTGAGTTAATCTGAGGTGACTTCTGGTTATTTTCACAGTACCTGCAATGTGAGCCGCCAGCTGTGACCTCAGATGAACTCAATGCCACACTGTCGGAGTGTGACTCATGGCAACAGCACACTCTGACAGTCCAGTAGCTGTGAAGACCAGAAAGCTTAGAGGAGTCTTTAAGGTAGACTCTAAGGTTCCTTGGCTTACCAGTTGTTGGTACACCTGGATGCTATGAACTCTCGGAGGAGTTCACAGCCTCCCCAGATGTGCCAGCAACTGTAACCTCCAGGAACCCTAAAGTCTCCCTGAAAGGTTAATTTAAGGTTTCCAAACCTCACAGCTGCATGGAGACCTGGTGGCTGTGAAAACAGTTAACCCTAATGTTACCAGAGTTCACAGCCACCAGGTCTTGCAGCAGCTGTTAACCCTGTGACAATAATGCAGCCTTAAAAGGAGCCTTTAAAGTTCCTGGACTTCCCAGCTTTTAGAACACCTGAAGGCTATGAGAAAAGTTCACATTCTGCAGCTGTACCAGCAGCTGTAAACTCCAGGAGCCTAGTCTTCTTTAAAGGTTCCTTTAAGGTTTCCAGACCTTTATATAATATAATAAATAAAGACGTGGAGGAGCCTTTATTTTTGATAACCCACAAAGATAAAGCACACACATGTCTACTATACCTGTGCAGGTTATTAATAATAATTGATAATAGAGTACAGAAGATATAATTTGTGCGGCAAAGATAATAGACGACAGCAAAGATATTGAGGAAAGCAGAAATAACAGGGGACAGCAGAGATAATAGGAGACACCAGAGATAATAGGGGACATCAGGGATAATAGAGGACAGCAGAGATAATAGAAGACAGCAGAGATAATAGAAGACAGCAGAGATAATAGGAGACAGCAGAGATAACAGGAGACAGCAGAGATAACAGGAGACAGCAGAGATAACAGGAGACAGCAGAGATAATAGAGGACAGTAGGGATAATAGAGTACAGCAGAGATAATAGAGTGCAGTAGAGATAATAGAGTACAGCAGAGATAATAGAGGACAGCAGAGATAATAGAGTACAGCAGAGATAATAGAGGACAGTAGAGATAATAGAGTATAGTAGGGATAATAGAGTACAGCAGAGATAATAGAGGACAGCAGAGATAACAGGAGACAGCAGAGATAATAGAAGACAGCAGAGATAATAGGAGACAGCAGAGATAATAGAGGACAGTAGAGATAATAGAGTACAGTAGGGATAATAGAGTACAGCAGAGATAACAGGAGACAGCAGAGATAATAGAAGACAGCAGAGATAATAGAGGACAGCAGAGATAATAGAGGACAGCAGAGATAATAGAGGACAGTAGGGATAATAGAGTACAGCAGAGATAATAGAGTACAGCAGAGATAATAGAGGACAGTAGAGATAATAGAGGACAGTAGGGATAATAGAGTACAGCAGAGATAACAGGAGACAGCAGAGATAATAAGATAATAGAGGACAGTAGGGATAATAGAGTACAGCAGAGATAATAGAGGACAGCAGAGATAATAGAGGACAGTAGGGATAATAGAGTACACCAGAGATAATAGAGGACAGCAAAAATCAAAGAGGACATCAGGGATAACAGGGGACAGGAGATACAAGAGGGGACAGCAGGGATAATAGAGGGCAGGAAAACCAAGAGAGGACAGCATAGATAAGAGGGGAAAGCACAGATAAAAATGACAGCAGAGACAATAGGGGTGCACCTGTCATTACAGTGAGAACATAGCCCAAGATTCAATTACTACATGGGTGAATGCTTCTTGGGTTGTGACTGATATAAAGGACATGAATCAAGGTGAGCAAAGTCTTTCTCTTCTCGGGATATTTAGTTACTTTTTCCATCTCTGTTCTTGTTCCTCAGGATGAACCTTGTGACGTCTCTTCTTCTGCTGGGATCGGTGACTCTGACTCTCGGATGTTCCCCTGCTCCAGGAGGTGAGATCTTGTCCACATCGCAGACAGCTGGTGTCATGCAGGGACTGGTGTGTGTCCAAATACACCGCATGACAGTGGTGTATGGACCAACAGTTGTCCGGCGCACTTATGGCGCCCCACATGGTCAGGCGTCACAGTGGGGTATTGCACCCGTAAAAGAGGTGTAATCTTCCCCAGCTGCAAGTGGATACTAGGCTGGTGGGTGGGACCCATTCCTGCACTCCCAGAATAGGAGTGGGAGGTTACTCCTGGGAGGGAGATATATTCACCAAGGAGAACAGAGTAGAACAGAACAGAGGAGTGTGGAGCGAGGCGGAAGGTTAACCCGGGCAGCTCTACGCTGATCCGGAGGGAAGATGAGAGAGGATCCTGAGGGGGTCCTGAGAGAGGGTGCCTGACGTGGGAGTCTGGACCCTAGAGAGAAAGGGGGAACCCCAGCATGGAGCGACCATACTTCAGGGAATTCCCCAGTTCACCACGGGAACGCCGGACCCGGGGAAACGGCCAGAGTCCGCCTCTGAAAGACGTCAACCGGCTGCTGCGGTCTGTTCACCGGCTGCAGTACCCTGCCAGGCGGAGCGGTCTGCCTGCTTCTTCACCATGAGGGAGGGGAGCCCCAAGTCTACCTACAAGGAGCTATTGGGTATAGACTCATCCTAGGCGGGGAAGAAAGGACACGGGTTCGTCAACTAAGGTTTACCACGGGTTCCACCATACCACCTGGCCTCCACTTGCAGCCACCCGTAGAGCTACCTGTTTGATTAACATCTTGTTGAACTGTGGACTCAGTATTTTGCTGCAGAACATTTACAGTAAAGTACCCGGGAGAAAGTGACTTTTCCTCTGCAAATCAACCTGTTCACAGAAACGCTGCCCCGGAGGACCCGCTCCACTTGTAGTGAGCTTTGCCATCTCTGCCGCATTACCGTTGACCTCCGGAGGACTGTGGCGGCACTGGTGACCCATCACCAGTTACTACAGGTGGCGTCACATCCCCTGTACATAACCCCTCTATTGAAGTGTCACCCAGGCCATGGTCTCAGGCACCGCCACCCATGACATCCCCGTGAAAACCCCTCCGAGCCTGATACCCGAGTACCCCAGGGCCTGGGGCTCAACATATATTTCTGACGCTCACGAATAGGATCCCGTGCCCGGTGTTACCGGGTACTGTGTGCTTTGGACTTTTGAACTGCATTAAGAAGAATTTTTCCCGCCATTGCTTGGCGCCAAAATGGGTTCCCGCCATCACTGCAGGAGGACCCAAGATGGCGCCGTAGACATGTATTAAACACCATGTGTAGGCCTGGGGGTGTGCCTCAGCCCCTAGAAGGAGGGCCAAGACGGAGGCGCCAAAAATTGATGCTGTCCCGATTGCCATCAATCAGGGGGGCGGCCCCACAGGAAGTGCGCCAGAAGTGGCTGCCGATAAAGAGACAAACTGGAAGAGAAGGACAGAACGAGCAAGGATCCTTCGTACACGGCAGCATGGCGGCACCCCGTTGGAGAGACATCGTGCAAGAGGTCGAAGAGCAGGCCAAAGCCGCACAAGGAGACCCAGCAGCGGCGTCCCTCTAAACACTAGAGGGGGATGCTGACTACTGGAGAGAAGCTTTTGGACGGCTCCGTCAGGACATGGAGGAAGCCCTGGCATGGGTGTGCCGACGGTGGAGCACAGAGACTGTGAACTAGCAACAATGAGAGAAGGCCAAGAAGCGCGAGAGGCAGTGGTAGCAGTGCAGGCAGTTGTGGAGTCATCTGCTTTGGGATCGACTACTCCGAGTTCCAAGTCTACAGGTAACTTTCCTATTCGTGACGCCAGAAAGATATGTAGAGCCCCAGGCCCTGGGGTACTCGGGTATCAGGCTCGGTGGGTGCTCTCACGGGGATGTCATGGGTGGCAGCGCCTGATCCCGTGGCCTGGGTGACACTTCAATAAGGGTGTATGTACAGGGGATTAGAGTTTGTCATGTGATGCCACCTGTAGTACCTGGTGATGGGTCACCAGCGCAGACACAGTCCTCCGGAGGTCGATGGTAGTGCGGCTGAGATGGCAAAGCTCCCTACAGGTGGAGCTGGGCCTCCGGGGTAGCGTAGTGTAAAGGGGCAGCTTGGAGTGGACTTTAAGTCAGGATAGGGAGTGATGGAACAGTCTATAAGGGACACCGGGAGTGGAGAGGAATGACGCACACACACTGTAGAAAGTCTCTTTTACCTTTTTACTGGTGGTATAGCAGGTAAAGACGTCCAGGGCACTGACTGGTGACCTGGTGCACAGTGAGCTTCCACAGCAAGTGGGTATAAGGCCTCCTCAATTGTTCTACTGTTCCTGAAGCCCAGCCTGCTTGCAGCCAGACTGGCCTCCTTACTTCCTCTGGTCTCTACTCTCCCTCCTCCTGCGCGGTCCACGGGTTACCCTCTCTGATCACTGCGGTAGTACACTGCGGTGTCTGGCTCCCTCTCTCGGGATTCGCATGGGGACCGGGTGACTGAAGTCTCCACGTTGTGACGGGGTTTTCTGAAGTCTTGGAGTATCCTACAGGTGTGGATGCCTGAAGTCCGGTACGTCTTGGATGAACCTCCAATGGTTCCTCACTTCCTTGGCTCTGCTCCTTGCCTTCTGTCCCCACTCCTAGGCTTGGCTTAGCGTAGAAGGGCTACTCCGGGTCTCTGGTTCGGGCCTAAATGCGGCACCGACAACCAGGACGCCTTCACAGCTCTCCTAGCGTCTGCACACTCTAACTAACTCCTCCCCCAGCAGCAGTATTTATAGGGGAACTCACCTAAAGTCAGTGAGTCTAGCTCCCCCTTCTGTGCCGGGGTGGAAGGTGTTGCATGTAGTAGGTACCTGCTGTGGAAACCCAGCTGTGCATTAGGGAAGTCTGTGGCTACCTGCGTGAGCAGAGCGCCACAGTATCCCTGTCCTCAGGGAAGCGGGATGGTAAATCTGAGACACCCACCAAGCACCCAACACACCCTTAGAACCTGGACCTGGGACAAGGGGCGGACCTGTTAGAGTAAGGGCCCAGTCAAGGGACTGAAAAAGGGGAAAGTGGAGGTGGGCAGTGGTAGACTGAGGAAAAGAGAGGAATAGAGAGGAGATGGAGTCATGAGGAGAAAAATGAGAGGAGACCCGGGAACTGAAGCGGGAGAGACATCGCCCCGGGGAGGCAAAGTGAAGAGAAGCAGAGGGAGCCCTAGGGGCATGGGCAGAGAGAGAGAACCACCCGTGCGCCCAAATCAAGGTTCAACCAGAGTCGACAGAGGGGTTGGTTGAGAGCCAGGGACCGGCACTGAGGTGGCAAGAAGGCTCGACGCCCCAACCACAGAACCAGACGCCACAAGATCTAAAGGAGCTGTGGTCAACACCCGACACATCTGCTGTGAAGGCAGCCGTACTAGAGTCAGGGGACCAGGTACCAGTCGCCCGCGAAGACCCGTGGCTACTGGATTGGGGTTCTGTGTGTGGAGGTGCAGACAGGAGAGGTGGATAGTCAACACTGGGAGAGCAACCCGTGAGAGAAAGGAACACAAAGAGGTGTCTTGGATGAGCTATCCTGGTTCTTTGAGGACTGTCCGGACTAAGGTTTGACAGAAGGTAGCACCCGGCGGCAGTACTTAGCAGATCACTGAGTAAACCGGGTACAGAACTCAGACGTTTTGAGAAACTATTTCTTTCTGCGTCAAATGGTCATGCAGGCCCACTCAAGGTATACCCAGTGCCTCACTGCAGCTCCTGCCCACTAATGACAAAAATCATAATTTCCCTGCCCTGGGAAGCGATACCACCACGGCTGCCCGCCCATTGTCCCCAAAGGTTCTGCATGGCAGCGTCGGCTACTAATAGCCGAAATCCATGGGTGTCGTCATGAACATTTGTTTTGCAACCCTCCCCCCCCCCCTTTTATATGACTCCACCAGGGTTACGGAGAAGGGCCCTGTCATTGTCGCTACCCAATAGAACCGGCCAGTTTCTGACTGTCCCACGGCGAGTCAGTGGACACAACATACAGCATCACGTGTTACTGCATCTTTAACTCAGTCCAAATTGCTTGTTTTTGTGACGTATTTTGGGCTTAGATGGAAAGAAGCTCAACGAGGTATTGCAGAACTCACACACCAGGTTCATATAATTCAATGTTCTTCTGATCTTATTTCCTCAGGTTCCAATTTAGCCAAAAATGGAGAAGCCTCTCAGGACTCCGTCTTACAGCACAGTATAATGGGATACGCCAAAAATGCCATCGATGGTGGCAAAGACACTGATTTTAGCAGCGGCACCTGCACTCACACCAAAGAGACACGAGATCCCTGGTGGAAGCTGGACCTGAAACAGAACTTCAAGATATCAAAAGTCGTCCTGACCAATAGGATGGACTGCTGTCAGGAACGGCTGCTGGGAGCCGAGGTCCGAATCGGGAACTCCCCCGACAACAACAACCCGGTGTAGGTTTATATTTGGTGCCAATAACACTTTACACAATGAAACAACCACAAGGTCCAATTCTGAGTTTCCTATTCTTTCTTCATGTATTGGGTCTGTGTATCTTTATTTTTCAATGCACAAATGTCAGTATATCACAATACTGCTCACATGCGGTGCGCAGCCGGTTGGATGTTTTAGAGCGGTTGACATTGCTTTTGGAGTCAGTATTTGACTCCTCCTATGTATTTCCACCATCATCAGAGACAAGCCTTCTTCCTACATCTCCCCAGGCTTTTTCCTCCATTGCCCCGGGCTTCATCCTACATGGCCAGCAGCTTCTCCTTACATCATCCCTAGCTTCTTCCTACATCTCCCGGGGCTACACTCTACATTGCCATTGGCTTCTTCCTTCATCACCCAAAGCTCTTCCTGCATTACCTCAAGCTTCTTCCTACATTGCCATTGGATTCCTCCCTCACCACCCAGGGCTTCTACCCACATCACCCCAGGATTCTTCATACATTGACATCTGCTTCTTCCTACATCGTGCCTAGCTTCTTCTTTTACCACCACAAGCTTCTTCCTACATTGCTCCATGCTTCTTTCTGCATCGCCCTGGGCTTCTTCCTACATCACTTCGGCGTTTCTTCATACATTACCATAGGCTTCTTCCTACATTGCTCTGGGCGTCTTCCAACATCACTCCATACTTTTTCCTTCACTGCCATGGGCTTCCTCCTACATTGTCCTGAGCTTCTTCCTACGTTGCTCTGGGCGTCTTTTAACATTACTCCATACTTTTTCCTTCACTGCCACAGCCTTCTTCCTACATCACTCCAGGCTTCTTCCTACATCGCTCCAGGCTTCTTCCTACATCACTCCAGGCATCTTCCGCCATCACTCCAGGCTTCTTCCTACATCACTCCAGGCTTCTTCCTCCATCACTCCAGGCATCTTCCTACATCACTCCAGGCTTCTTCCTACATCACTCCAGGCTTCTTCCTACATCACTCCAGGCTTCTTCCTACATCACTCCAGGCTTCTTCCTACATCACTCCAGGCTTCCTCCTACATCACTCCAGGCTTCCTCCTACGTCACTCCAGGCTTCCTCCTACATCACTCCAGGCTTCTTCCTACATCACTCCAGGCTTCTTCCTACATCACTCCAGGCTTCTTCCTACATCACTCCAGGCTTCTTCCTACATCACTCCAGGCTTCTTCCTACATCACTCCAGGCATCTTCCTACATCACTCCAGGCTTCTTCCTACATCACTCCAGGCTTCTTCCTACATCACTCCAGGCTTCTTCCTACATCACTCCAGCCTTCTTCCTACATCACTCCAGGCTTCTTCCTACATGACTCCAGGCTTCTTCCTACATCACTCCAGGCTTCTTCCTACATCACTCCATGCTTCTTCCTACATCACTCCAGGCTTCTTCCAACATCACTCCAGGCTTCTTCCTACATCACTCCAGGCTCTTCCTACATCACTCCAGGCTTCTTCCTACATCACTCCAGGCTTCTTCCTCCTTCACTCCAGGCTCTTCTTCCTACATCACTCCAGGCTTCTTCCTCCTTCACTCCAGGCTTCTTCCTACATCACTCCAGGCTTCTTCCTACATCACTCCAAGCTTTCTTCTTTCACTGCCCCCAGCTTCTTCCTCCATCGCCCTGGGCTTCTTCCTACATTGCCCTCCTGGGCGTCTTCCAACATCACTCCATACTTTTTCCTTCACTGCCATGGGCTTCCTCTACATTGTTCCTGGGCTTCTTCCTACATTGTCCTGAGCTTCTTCTTACATTGCTCTGGGCGTATTTTAACATACTCCATACTTTTCCTTCACTGCCACAGGCTTCTTCCTACATCACTCAGGTTCTTCCTACATCACTCCAGGTTCTTCCTACTCACTCCACATCTTCCTACATCACTCCAGGCTTCTTCCTACATCACTCGGCTTCTTCCTACATCACTCCAGGCTTCTTCCTACATCACTCCAGCATCTTCCTACATCACTCCAGGCTTCTTCCTACATCACTCCGGCTTCTTCCACATCACTCCAGGCTTTTCCTACATCACTCCAGGCTTCTTCTACATCACTCCAGCTTCTTCCTCCATCACTCAGGCTTCTTCCTACATCACTCCAGGCTTCTTCCTACATCACTCCAGCTTCTTCCTACATCACCCAGGCTTCTTCTACATCACTCCAGGCTTCTTCCTACATCACTCCAGGCTTCTTCCTACATCACTCCAGGCTTCTTCTACATCACTCCAGGCTTCCTCCTACATCACTCCAGGCTTCTTCCTACATCACTCCAGGCTTCTTCCTACATCATCCAGGCTTCTTCCTACACACTCCAGGCTTCTCCTACATCACCCCAGGCTTCTTCCTACATCACTCCAGCTTCTTCTCATCACTCCAGGCTTCTTCCTACATCACTCCAGGCTTCTTCCTACATCACTCCAGGCTTCTTCCTACATCACTCCAGGCTTCCTCCTACATCACTCCAGGCTTCTTCCTACATCACTCCAGCTTCTTCCTACATCACTCCAGGCTTCTTCTACATCACTCCAGGCTTCTTCCTACATCACTCCAGGCTTCTTCCTACATCACTCCAGCTTCCTCCTACATCACTCCAGGCTTCTTCCTACTCACTCAGGCTTCTTCTACATCACTCCAGGCTTCTTCCTACATCACTCCAGGCTTCTTCTACATTGTCCTAGTTCTTCCTACATGCTCTGGCGTCTTTTACATTACTCCATACTTTTTCCTTCACTGCCACAGGCTTCTTCCTACATCACTCCAGGCTTCTTCTACATCACTCCAGGCTTCTTCCTACATCACTCCAGGCTTCTTCCTGCATCACTCCAGGCTCTTCCTACACACTCCAGGCTTCTTCCTACATCACTCCAGGCTTCTTCCTACATCACTACAGCTTCTTCCTACATCACTCCAGGCTTCTTCCTACATCCTCCAGGCTTCTTCCTACATCACTCCAGGCTTCTTCCTACATCACTCCGGCTTCTCCTACATCACTCCAGGCTTCCTCTACATGCTCCAGGCTTCTTCTAATCGCTCCGGCTTCTTCCTACATTGCTCAGGCTTCTTCCTACATCACTCCATGCTTCTTCCTACATCACTCCAGGCTTCTTCCTACATCACTCCAGGCTTCTTCCTACATCACTCCAGGCTTCTTCCTACATCACTCCAGGCTCTTCCTACATCACTCCAGGCTTTTCTACTCACTCCATGCTTCTTCCTACATCACTCCAAGCTTCTTCTTCACTGCCCCCAGCTTCTTCCTCCATCCCTGGCTTCTTCCTACATTCTCTGCTCTTCCAACATCACTCCATACTTTTTCCTTCACTGCCATGGGCTTCTCCTACATTGTCCTGGCTTCTTCCTACATGTCCGGCTTCTTCTTACATTGCTCTGGCTTTTTAACATACTCCATACTTTTTCCTCACTGCCACAGGCTTCTTCCTACATCACTCCAGGCTTCTTCCTACATCACTCCAGGATTCTTCCTACATCACTCCAGGCATCTTCCTACATCACTCCAGGCTTCTTCCTACATCACTCCGGGCTTCTTCCTACATCACTCCAGGCTTCTTCCTACATCACTCCAGGCATCTTCCTACATCACTCCAGGCTTCTTCCTACATCACTCCGGGCTTCTTCCTACATCACTCCAGGCTTCTTCCTACATCACTCCAGGCTTCTTCGTACATCACTCCAGGCTTCTTCCTCCATCACTCCAGGCTTCTTCCTACATCACTCCAGGCTTCTTCCTACATCACTCCAGGCTTCTTCCTACATCACCCCAGGCTTCTTCCTACATCACTCCAGGCTTCTTCCTACATCACTCCAGGCTTCTTCCTACATCACTCCAGGCTCCTTCCTACATCACTCCAGGCTTCTTCCAACATCACTTCAGGCATCTTCCTACATCACTCCAGGCTTCTTCCTACATCACTTCAGGCTTCTTCCTACATCACTCCAGGCTTCTTCCTACATCACTCCAGGCTTCTTCCTACATCACTCCAGGCTTCCTCCTACATCACTCCAGGCTTCTTCCTACATCACTCCAGGCTTCTTCCTACATCACTCCAGGCTTCTTCCTACATCACTCCAGGCTTCTTCCTACATCGCTCCAGGCTTCTTCCTACATCACTCCAGGCTTCTTCCTACATCACTCCAGGCTTCTCCTACATCACTCCAGGCTTCTTCCTACATTACTCCAGGCTTCTTCCTCATCACTCCAGGCTTCTTCCTCATCACTCCAGGCTTCTTCCTACATCACTCCAGGCTTCTTCCTCATCACTCCAGGCTTCTTCCTCCATCACTCCAGGCTTCTTCTCTCATCACTCCAGGCATCTTCCTACATCACTCCAGGCTTCTTCCTACATCACTTCAGGCTTCTTCCTACATCACTCCAGGCTTCTTCCTACATCACTCCAGGCTTCTTCCTACATCACCCCAGGCTTCTTCCTACATCACCCCGGCTTCTTCCTACATCACTCCAGGCTTCTTCCTCATCACTCCGGGCTTCTTCCTACATCACTCCAGGCTTCTTCCTACATCACTCCAGGCTTCTTCCTACATCACTCCAGGCTTCTTCTACATCACTCCAGGCTTCTTCCTACATCACTCCAGGCTTCTTCCTACATCACCCCGGGCTTCTTCCTACATCACCCCGGCTTCTTCCTACATCACTCCGGGCTTCTTCCTCCATCACTCCGGCTTCTTCCTACATCACTCCGGGCTTCTTCCTACATCACTCCAGGCTTCTTCCTACATCACTCCAGGCTTCTTTCTACATCACTCAGGCTTCTTCCTACATCACTCCAGGCTTCTTCCTACATCACCCAGGCTTCTTCCTACATCACCCGGCTTCTTCCTACATCACTCCGGCTTCTTCCTCCATCACTCCGGCTTCTTCCTACATCGCTCCAGGCTTCTTCCTACATCGCTCCGGCTTCTTCCTACATCCTCCAGGCTTCTTCCTACATCATCCAGGCTTCTTCCTACATCACTCCAGGCTTCTTCCTACATCACTCCGGGCTTCTTCCTACATCACTCCAGGCTTCTTCCTACATCACTCCAGGCTTCTTCCTCATCACTCCAGGCTTCTTCCTACATCACTCCGGGCTTCTTCCTACATCACCCAGGCTTCTTCTCTACATCACTCCAGGCTTCTTCCTACATCACTCCAGGCTTCTTCCTACATCACTCCAGGCTTCTTCCTACATCACTCCAGGCTTCTTCCTACATCACTCCAGGCATCTTCCTACATCACTCCAGGCTTCTTCCTACATCACTCCAGGCTTCTTCCTACATCACTCCGGGCTTCTTCCTACATCACTCCAGGCTTCTTCCTACATCACTCAGACTTCTTCCTACATCACTCCAGGCTTCTTCCTACATCACTCCAGGCTTCTTCCTACATCACTCCGGGCTTCTTCCTACATCACTCCAGGCTTCTTCCTCCTACATCACTCCAGGCTTCTTCCTACATCACTCCAGGCTTCTTCCTACATCACTCCAGGCTTCTTCCTACATCACTCCAGGGTTCCTCCTACATCGCTCGGGGCTTCTTCCTACATCACCCCATGCTCCTTTCTACATGACCCCCAGTCTGCTTCCTAAATCACCCTGAGCTTCTTCTTTCACCGCCCTGAGCTTCTTCCTACATCGCTCGGGGCTTCTTCCTACATCACCCCATGCTCCTTTCTACATGACCCCCAGTCTGCTTCCTAAATCACCCTGAGCTTCTTCTTTCACCGCCCTGAGCTTCTTCCTACATCGCTCGGGGCTTCTTTCTACATCACCCCATGCTCCTTTCTACATTACCCCCAGTCTGCTTCCTAAATCACCCTGAGCTTCTTCCTTCGCCGCCCTGGGCTTCTTCCCACATGGCCGCGGCCCCTCTCCTCTTTTCTCAAGTATTGTAATGTTTAACCCCTTGACACCATGCAGTATTTTTTTGCTTTTAATCCTCATTGCTTTTCACTGTTATTTTTGCTCTTCTAGGTAAGAAATTTTCATTACTTGGGATAATCTTTTTGTGTCTGGAAGAGTCTCATTACATAGATCGGGTGCTCTGCATTTCCCACCGAATACGATATTGCATTAAATGACTTTTATTCTGTCTTTTTAATAAAAATGTAGATGTATGTATGTCTTTGCAAATTGTCTGATAAAAGTGATTTTGTTCTTTTTTAATTTTGGGGGGGTGCCGGTCATGTTTGGGGGATTTTGAAGTCACTATTCCTTCACAATGTCTTTCCCTGTAGTTGTTTTCAAATATTTATAATTTAATTCACGTTACTGTCAGTTTTTTGGTTAGTTAAATACTTACAGTACAGTGATAATGTGCTGGAACGTGACAATGATCATTACAAGGTTTTGTTGGTTTCCTCCTCCAGGTGCGGCACAGTCACAGATGTCACCTCGGCCACCTTGTCCTTCTGTTGTAAGGGGATGGAGGGTCGGTACGTCAGTGTGGTGATCCCAGGACGCTCCAAGTACCTGTCACTGTGCGAGGTGGAGGTGTATGGAGACCTGGTCTGCACCCCAAAAGGTCTGAACTTTGCAATAAAATTGTAACTATTTGTTGTTATTTTTGATACATCACTGCTGTTACTTTTGGACTATGTGTGCAGTCTCCGGCTCTGTTGTGCTGCCATAATAGATGGTAAATTTTGGTGGAATGAAGGATACACAAGATGGTATCATGTGTTACTGCATCTGACTCACCGTTGCCGGATGCTCACGTCCTAGGTGATGCAGCACTTGTCACGGTTCCGCGCCTGAGGCTGTGGGGCCCGGTGGTCAGATCAAAGGGGATTAAAGGATGGGGGTAGTTCTTGATTGTCGTGACGCCACCTATGGGAGTCCGGTGAATGCAGCGGTGCTGCTTGGGCCTCCAGGGGATGTGCGGCAGCTTGATGGGATGCTCCCCACAGGATGAGCTGGAGTCCCCGGGGCCAGGAGCTGCACTAGATGGAATACAGTAACTCAGGTAGTTGCTGGACAGGGTTAATAACAGTTCAGAAGAAAAGCACGGACACCAGATTCCTCAGTAACGGGTCTTTACTGTAATGGCTGGTGTGGTACACGGTATACAGTCTTTAGGCACCGGACCGGGTGGTCCCAGCGATGACTGGTCTTAGTCCAGAGCTCCACGGTGTCCCTCCTGCATCTAACCGTTCTTGTCTAGTTGCCGTTGTCGCCTTAGTGCGCCAGTTCGAGGTACAGGGAAGACTTCTTAAGGATTCCCTACCGGAGCGACCCCCGGCTGTACAGGGACCTGTTTCCCTGTGATGGGTATCTCGCTGGCATGACGGCTAGGTTGCGGCTGTAGTGAGGTGCTCCTAAAGAGCCATTCCTTCACTCCGGTTTCTGCAGAACAGTGATAGACGTCTGTTTGCCTCGGACCCGGCGTCCGGTGAGGTTGGGCACAGGTATGCTTTAACCCGCTCAGTGTTGCCCGTATTCCGGTCTGGGTCACCGCTTGATGGTGCCCTGCCGGTAAGTTACTTTTTCAGGGCTGCACGGCACTGTGCAGATCCTGCTCCTTCTTCTCCTTTCTTCCACTTCTCCTAAGTTACTAACTTCCCCCACACACACTACACCTACACTCCTCCCTCCAGGACCTGATTGGCCCTCTACCTCTAGTGTGTTGTGCGGTGTATGGAGCTCTGGGTTTAACCGTGTCATCACTGAGACGGAAGATATTACATCTTCAGTCTGGGATGCAATACCTTCCTGTGACGCACTCGTTGCGGGGCGCCACACATCTTTAAATAAGTCTATATTCCGGGTGTTTGTGACATATTTTGGGCTTAAATGTAGCACAACAATAAAAAGCTCACATATCAGGTCCATACGATTAAACTCTCTTCTGGTCTTATTTCCTCAGGTTCCAATAAAGCAACAAATGGAGAAGCCTCTCAGGACTCCGTCTTACAGCACAGTATAATGGGATACGCCAAAAATGCCATCGATGGTGGGAAAAACACTGATTTTAGCAGCGGCACCTGCACTCACACCAAAGAGACAAAAGATCCCTGGTGGAAGGTGGACCTGAAAGACGACTACAAGATATCAAATGTCGTCCTGATCAATAGGATGGACTGCTGTCAGGAACGGCTGCTTGGAGCCGAGGTCCGAATCGGGTACTCTCCCGACAACAACAACCCGGTGTAGGTTTATATTTGGTTCCAATAACACTTTACACAATGAAACAGCCACAAGGGCCAATTCAAGAGATTCCTATTTTTTCCTTGTGCATTGGGTCTATGCTCCTTTATTTTTCAACTAGATGGTGGGCCGATTCTAACGCATGGGGTATTCTAGAATATGTATGTAGTTGGCATACTGTGGCTGACAGAACTTGTTCAGTCAACGTGAGTGAACTACATATATATATATAGCAGCGCTATGGTATATGGCGGTACATTACAGCACATGTATAGCAGCACTATAGTATATGGCGATACATTGCAGCGCATGTATAGCAGCACTATAGTATATGGTGGTACATTACAGCACATGTATAGCAGCGCTATAGTATATGGCGGTACATTACAGTACATGTATAGCAGCGCTATGGTATATGGTGGTACATTACAGTACATGTATAGCAGCGCTATGGTATATGGCGGTACATTACAGCACATGTATAGCAGCGCTATAGTATATGGCGGTACATTACATTACATGTATAGCAGCTATGGTATATGGTGGTACATTACAGCACATGTATTGCAGCACTATAGTAAATAGCGATACATTACAGCGCATGTATAGCAGCACTATAGTATATGGCGGTACATAACAGTACATGTATAGCAGCACTATGGTATATGGTAGTACATTACAGTACATGTATAGCAGCACTGTAGAATATGGCGGTACATTACAGTACATGTATAGCAGCACTATAGTATATGGCGGTACATTACAGTACATGTATAGCAGCACTATAGTATATTGCAGTACATTACAGTACATGTATAGTAGCACTATAGTATATGGCGGTACATTACAGTACATGTATAGCAGCACTATAGTATATGGCGGTATATTACAGTACATGTATAGCAGCACTATAGTATATGGCGATACATTGCAGCGCATGTATAGCAGCACTATAGTATATGGTGGTACATTACAGCACATGTATAGCAGCGCTATAGTATATGGCGGTACATTACAGTACATGTATAGCAGCGCTATGGTATATGGTGGTACATTACAGTACATGTATAGCAGCGCTATGGTATATGGCGGTACATTACAGCACATGTATAGCAGCGCTATAGTATATGGCGGTACATTACATTACATGTATAGCAGCTATGGTATATGGTGGTACATTACAGCACATGTATTGCAGCACTATAGTAAATGGCGATACATTACAGCGCATGTATAGCAGCACTATAGTATATGGCGGTACATAACAGTACATGTATAGCAGCACTATGGTATATGGTAGTACATTACAGTACATGTATAGCAGCACTGTCGAATATGGCGGTACATTACAGTACATGTATAGCAGCACTATAGTATATGGCGGTACATTACAGTACATGTATAGCAGCACTATAGTATATTGCAGTACATTACAGTACATGTATAGTAGCACTATAGTATATGGCGGTACATTACAGTACATGTATAGCAGCGCTATGGTATATGGCGGTTCATTACAGTACATGTATAGCAGCGCTATGGTATGTGGCGGTACATTACAGCATATGTATAGCAGCGCTATAGTATATGGCGGTACATTACATTACATGTATAGCAGCTATGGTATATGGTGGTACATTACAGCACATGTATAGCAGCACTATAGTAAATGGCGATACATTACAGCGCATGTATAGCAGCACTATAGTATATGGCGGTACATTACAGTACATGTATAGCAGCACTATAGTATATGGCGATACATTACAGTACAAGGATAGCAGCACTATGGTATATGGCGATACTCCGCTCCCCGCGGCCCCCGCTCCTCCACAGTAAAAGTAAAAAAATCCTCAGTGAGGATACTCACCTGTCCGCTGGCTTGCTCCACCTCCGTCTTCTAGGTCCTACAGGCCTTTAGGACCTGTCGTTGCCTGGGATACTCGGAACTGGGCCGGATCTTTTGGTTCTTTTTCATGAAGACATCATGGTGGCAACCCGGCTGCGTGGCCCTGGCGGTGTCATTTAAAAGTTCCGGTGGTGTTCAGATGACAGGGAATAAAAAGAAAAGGGGTATTCATGATGCCACCTGCGGTGTGTAGCTATGTGTGGCCACCGCTGCTTCAGAACCTCTGCAGATGATGACTGGCAGCTTAGATGGTTTCGCTCCCCACAGGTGGAGCGGTTCCCCAGGGCAGTGGGTAGGGAAGTCAGTTCGGTGTCATTGGCCGGTGGTCATTGGGTCATCAGCACCTCTGGATGTCATGCTGCCTTTGCAGTCAGTGGTCGCCGCTATGTAAAGTCTCACACATGTCTGTTGGAGTTCTGTACCTTTACTGTAATGTTTCAAGCAGGTCGCCAGATGCTTCACTCTGCAAATCTCTGGTTTTAGTGGTTTCTCTACCGGGATGGTGTTGTTGAGACCTCGTGTTCCTTGCTCCTACGGTGTTTCCTCCTCTGGTGGTACTCTCAGCACTTCTAGTTCGTCTCACCTCTCCTCTAAGCGCCTCTTCACACAGAACTTAGGTACTGACAGCCACAGGCATTTGGTAGTACCGCTTCCTAGTACCGCGCCCTAGTATGGCCGTTTTCTTCGAGTTGTGTGGGGTTTGTGGCCACAGTTCCCCTTTGGGATCTCATGGCCTCTGGTTTCAACAGTTCGGTGTATAGCTACCGTGCTGTGTTCAAGGCCGGTCCCCTGTTTTTCGTCCACTAGTCCCTCTGTTCCTTTGCCAGATTCGGACATGCAAGTGATCTGGGTCCTCTCTGCACCCTTGGGGCTCCTTTCCTCCTCTACACTGTTCAGTATCTCCCTCCTGGGTCGAGCGTGACCGTGCTTCAGCCCATGGGAGCTAACACCTCTGACTTCCTACTCCTTTGCTGTTTTCCTCCCGACTCCTCTGCTGTTCTCCTCCTGACTGACTAACTCCACACTTCCTTGTTCCCCTTAGCTGAGACTGGGTCCTCCCCCCTGAGTCACCCACCATCCCATCCCGGGTTCCTAAGTGTGTGTGCGGTGTGGGTGTCAACTTCACCATCCAGATACCTAGAGAACAGAGGCACCACTCTCTTACTAATGGATGAGCGCAGTACCCCCTGTGGTGATCTGACTGGTGGGGCGCCACACAGGCTTCTTCCTTCACTGCCTCGGGCTACATTCTACATTGCCATGGCCTTCTTCCTTCACCACCCCGAGCTTCTTCCTACATCGCCCCAAGCTTCTTCCTACATCACCCCAAGCTTCTTTCCCCGCCCCGAGCTTCTTCCTACATCGCCGGAGCTTCTTTCATCGCCCCGAGCTTCTTCCTACATCGCCCCAAGCTTCTTTCACCGCCCCGAGCTTCTTCCTACACCGCCGAAGCATATTTCACTGCCTCAAGCTTCTTCCTACATCGCCATAGGTTCTTTTACCGCCCGAGCTTCTTCCTACATTGCTCTGGGCTTCTTCCTTCACCACCCTGGGCTTCTTCCTACATCACCCTAGGATTCATTCACCGCCACGAGCTTCTTCCTACATCGCCCCGAGCTTCTTTCGCCGCCCCGAGCTTCTGCCTACATCACTCTGGCCTTCTTCCTTCACCACCCTGGGCTTCTTCCTACATCACCGTAGGCTTCATCTACCGCCCCAAGCTTCTTCCTACATCGCCCCAAGCTTCTTTCACCGCCCCGAGCTTCTTCCTACATTGCCCCAAGCTTCTTTCACCGCCCCGAGCTTCTTCCTACATTGCTTTGGGCTTCTTCCTTCACCGCCCTGAGCTTCTTCCTACATCGCTCGGGGCTTCTTTCTACATCACCCCATGCTCCTTTCTACATTACCCCCAGTCTGCTTTCTACATCACCCTGAGCTTCTTCCTTCGCCGCCCTGGGCTTCTTCCCACATCGCCCCACCCCTCTCCTCAAGTATTGTAATGTTTAACTCCTTGACACCATGCAGTATTCTTTTGCTTTTAATCCTCATTGCTTTTCACTGTTATATTTGCTCTTCTAGGTAAGAAATTTTCATTACTTGGGATAATCTTTTTGTGTCTGGAAGAGTCTCTTAATTACATAGATCGGGTGCTCTGCATTTCCCACCGAATACGATATTGCATTAAATGAGTTTTATTCTGTCTTTTTAATAAAAATTTAGATGTATGTATGTCATTGCAAAATTGTCTGATAAAAGTGATTTTGTTCTTTTTTAATTTTGGGGGGGTGCCGGTCATGTTTGGGGGATTTTGGAGTCACTATTCCTTCACAATGTCTTTCCCTGTAGTTGTTTTCAAATATTGATAATTTAATTCACGTTACTGTCAGTTTGTTGGTTAGATAAATACTTTATGTCAACGTGATAAATGTGGTGGATTGTGCTGTTGCTCATAACAAGGTTTTGTTGGTTTCCTCCTCCAGGTGCGGTACAGTCACAGATGTCTCCTCTCCCACCTTGTCCTTCTGCTGTAAGGGGATGGAGGGTCGGTACGTCAGCGTGGTGATCCCAGGACGCTCCAAGTACTTGTCACTGTGCGAGGTGGAGGTGTACGGAGACCTGGTCTGCACCCCAAGAGGTCTGAACTTTGCAATAAAATTGTAACTATTTGTTGTTATTTTTGATACTTTGCTGCTACTTTTGGACTATGTGTGCAGTCTCCGGCTCTGTTGTGCTGCCATAATAGATGGTAAATTTTGGTGGAATGAAGGATACACAAGATGGCATCATGTGTTACTGCATCTGTAAATAAGTCTATATTCCGGGTGTTTGTGACGTATTTTGTGCTTAAATGTAGCACAACAATGAAAAACTCACATATCGGGTCCATACAATTAAACTCTCTTCTGGTCTTATTTCCTCAGGTTCCAATAAAGCAGCAAAGGGAGAAGCCTCTCAGGACTCCGTCTTACAGCACAGTATAATGGGATACGCCAAAAATGCCATCGATGGTTTTAAAGACACTTATTTCAACAGCGGCTCCTGCACTCACACCAAAGAGACACGAGATCCCTGGTGGAAGCTGGACCTGAAAGAGGACTACAAGATATCAAATGTCGTCCTGATCAATAGGATGGACTGCTGTCAGGAACGGCTGCTGGGAGCCGAGGTCCGAATCGGGAACTCCCCCGACAACAACAACCCGGTGTAGGTTTATTTTTTATTCCAATAACTCACTTTACACAATGAAACAACCACAAGGGCCAATTCAAGAGATTCCTATGTTTTCCTTGTGCATTCGGTCTATGCTCTTATATTCTTCAATGCACAAGAAGTGTGAATGCGTTGACCATAAGGGCCGGAGAACTAGGTAACCGGGGCAGTGATGGGCTGGAGAGGTCACGGCGGCTATGGGCTATGGCCCACCTCCGTGGCCCTGGTCGGGCATGCATTGGGGGAATATTTACAATGATAGTTTGTGATGCCACCTGTGGTTATTCTGGTCAGGGTGACCAGTGCTGCTGTAGTTCCTCTGGGGACGATGGAGTGGCAGCCCTGGTGGTATCACTCCTAGTGTTGAGCGAGCATGCTCGGCACTACTCGGTACTCGCACGAGTATCACTGTACTCGGGCGACTCGCCGAGCACCGAGTAATCTCGCGATACTCGTGCTGTGCTCGTGGTCGTCATCTCTCCATGTTGGCGCTCTTTTGAGAGCCAGCCCACGTGCAGGGATTGGCTGGCAGTCACTGCAATGCCACAGCCCTGTTAGTTGTGGCATAGCAGTGATTGGCCGGCCTGCACAGCGTCACCGAGCCTTTATAAATCCCGGCGCGCTGTGCTCGGCACACAGCCATCCAGACAGTGAGTGTAGGGAGAGTGTCTGCTGCTGATTAGGGACAGATTTGCGGCCCTCATAGGTAGATCCGGATCAGGGCTGCAAACTGCTGCTGACCACAACAGTCCTTCTCAGGACTAATCTAGGAGGATATAGGCAGGGTGATCCAGATCGGAGTCCAAGCTTTCCAGTGACCAGAACAGTCCTTCTCAGGACTAATCTAGGAGGATATAGGCAGGGTGATACAGATTGGAATCCAAGCTTTTCTGTGATGATTAGAGTCACCACACTCTTGTACTTAGTACCTTAATACAGGTTAGGGACTAAAATCCTCTCTTCAAACCATTACAGTCACCAGACAGGTGTACGTACTACCTTAATACAGGTTAGGGAACTAAAATCCTAACTCTTGTCATCAAAACAGTCACCAGACAGGTGTACGTACTACCTTAATACAGGTTAGGGACTAAAATCCTCTCTTCAAACCATTACAGTCACCAGACAGGTGTACATACTACCTTTCTACAGGTTAGGGAACTAAAATCCTAACTCTTGTCATCTCAACAGTCACCAGACTGTTGTACGTCATACCCTTTCTACAGGTTAGGGAACTAAAATCCAAACTCTTGTCATCTCAACAGTCACCACACTGTTGTACGTCATACCTTTCTACAGGTTAGGGAACTAAAATCCTAACTCTTGTCATCTCAACAGTCACCACACTGTTGTACGTCATAGGTTTATACAGGTTAGGGAACTAAAATCCTAACTCTTGTCATCTCAACAGTCACCACACTGTTGTACGTCATACCTTTCTACAGGTTAGGGAACTAAAATCCTAATCTCCTGTGACCTCCACAGTCACCAGACAGTTGTCGCTCTATACAGGCAAAATGCGCAAAGGCGTTGGCAAGGAACAAGGAAGTGGACGTGATGGTGGTGCAGGCAGAGGCCGAGGTCGTGTGCAAGCACTCATTTCGCAACAACAAAGGGCCACATCTCCTCGCTCGCACGTCCTGTCCCAAATTCTTGGGGCCCGCAGCAGTACACCACTGTTGAACCAAGACCAGTGTCAACAGGTTGTTACTTGGATAGCGGATAATGCTTCAAGTCAGATGGGCACCTCCACAAACACCCTGTCTTCCGCACAGTCAACTGTCAGTAGCCGTGATACTGCACCGCACATTTCCCAACCTGATCCTCCTTCCTACCACCTGGCCGAGTACACATCCACGGACATTACAGATCCCACACTAGGACACTCGGAAGAGCTGTTCACGTATCCATTCGCAGAATCTGGCCTGTCACCACCTCCTCTTGAAGTGGGTCATGAGGAGATGGTATGTACAGATGCCCAAATATTTGAGCAGCCACGTTATGACGAACGGAACGTTGTCAAAGTGTCTCAACAAGGGGTGGACGATGATGAGACACAATTGCCAGGAAGTCAGGAGGAGGATCAGGGTGCGGAAGAGGAAGACGACGTGGTGGATGATCCAGTAGCTGACCCAACATGGCAGGAGGATATGCAGAGCGAGGACAGCAGTGCACAGGGGGAGGGAGGCGTAGCATCCCAACAGGCAGTACGAAGCAGGGTTGCGTCCGCAGGCAGAAGGCAGGCAACCGTTCCCCGGAACAACAACACGACTCAAGGTGCCTGTGCAAATGTTCGGTCTTCCTGAGTCTGGGACTTTTTTAAGTTGGCTCCAGAAGACTCTAAAAAGGCCATTTGCCACACCTGCCATGCCACTATCAGCAGGGGTACGAAAACTAGCAGCCTGACCACCACCAGCATGATCAGGCACATGTCAGCCAAGCACCCGACTTTGTGGGAAGTACCACAGAGTCGAGGAGCGGTGCGTGCTGATGTCACTGCTACGTCTTCGGCTGTTGTGCATGCAAGCCAATCCCCTGTCCATGCTGGCCGCGAACAAGCCTCCGGCCCTGCACCTGAAGTTGCCCACGCACAAATTACACCACCATCAAGCACGTCCTTGTCCCAGCGCAGCGTTCAATTATCCATTCAGCAAACATTTGAACGCAGGCGCAAATACGCTGCCAATGCCCCACATGCCACAGTCCTCAATGCTCACATTTCGCGACTCATAGCGCTAGAAATGTTGCCTTTCCGTCTGGTGGAGACGGACGCATTCCGCGACCTGATGGCGGCTGCTGTCCCACGTTACTCGGTCCCCAGCCGACACTATTTCTCCAGATGTACCGTCCCCGCATTGCATAACCACGTGTCCAACAGCATCACACGTGCCCTGAACAATGCTGTTTCAGCCAAAGTCCACCTAACCACTGACACGTGGACAAGTGCTTGTGGGCAAGGCCGCTACATCTCCTTGACGGCACACTGGATTAATATTGTGGAAGCTGGGACCCAGTCTGAGCGAGGGACGGAACACGTCCTTCCCACACCAAGGATAGCAGGCCCTACCTCTGTCAGGGTTTCACCGACACTCTACAGCTCCGGAATGTCATGCTCTTCAGCCTCCTCCTCCTCCACCTGCGCATCCTCATCCACTGTACCCTCCACACCAGTCCCAAGCTGGAAGCACTGCAGCACTGCCTCTGCAAAGCGGCAACAGGCTGTGCTGAAGCTAGTCTGCATAGGTGACAAACCCCACAATGCAGAAGAGGTGTGGACAGCTCTGAAACAGCAGGCAGATCACTGGCTCACACCTCTGAACCTAAAGCCAGGAAAGGTCGTGTGTGACAATGGCCGGAACCTGGTGGCAGCTTTGAGGCGAGGCCAGCTGACGCATGTTCCATGCGTGGCCCATGTGCTCAACCTGGTGGTTCAGAGGTTTGTGAAGTCATACCCGGAGGTGTCTGACCTGCTGGTAAAAGTTCGGCGTCTGTCAGCACATTTTCGCAAGTCACCTGCTGCTTCAGCCGGCCTTGCAAGCTTTCAGCGCCATTTGCGTCTTCCGGCCCACAGACTGGTGTGTGATGTCCCCACGCGTTGGAATTCAAATCTGCACATGTTGGTCAGGATATGTGAGCAGAAGAGGGCAGTTGTGGACTACCTGCATCACCTAAGCCGTCGGGAAATGGGTCAAACTCCACACATAACACCTGAGGAGTGGAGATGGATGTCGGACCTATGCACCGTCCTCCAAAACTTTGAGGACTCCACCAAGATGGTGAGCGGCGATGACGCCATTATTAGCGTCACCATACCGCTACTCTGCCTTCTAAAACGGTCTCTGCTGAAAATAAAAGAGGATGCATTGCAGGCCGAGCGCGATGACTTAGAGCAAGAAACAGTAGTGGGTGTGGGTGAAAACACACAGCCCAGCCTCATGTCATCACAACGTGTAGTGGAGGACTATGACGAGGAGGAGGGAGAGGATGAAGACATGGAGAAACTCTCAGGCCAAATTGAGGATATGACATGCACACCAGTCATACCCTCGATTCAGCGTGGCTGGCCAGAGGACAGGGGAGATGAGGTGGAGGAGGAGGAGGAGGAGGAGGAGGACAGCATGTTCAGTCATCGTGTTGGTCTGGATACAGAAGTGATGGCTGTTAAGAGTCTGGCGCACATGGCTGACTTTATGGTAAGCTGCCTGTCTCGTGACCCTCGCGTTCAGAACATCTTGGCCGACAATCAGTACTGGTTGTCAACACTCTTAGACCCACGCTACAAGGAGAACTTTATGTCTCTCATTCCTGAGGCGGAGAGGTCAGCCAAAATGCTGCAGTTCCAGAGGGCCATAGTCACGGAAGTTGTGAAATCCTTCCCCTCACAAAACGCTAGCGGCATAGGTCAGGATTCGATGGACAACCAAGGCGTACGGCCGAGAGGGGCACAAGTCCAATCCGCCAGAGGCAGGGGAACTGTCTTTACGATGTGGGACAGTTTCCTCAGCCCCTCACGTACCACAGCCCCTGAGGTGCGGGGTAGCGCCACCAGAAATGCTAAGTTCGGGCAGATGCCGAAGGAGTACCTTGCAGATCGAACAACTGTACTGCGAGATTCATCGGTGCCTTTCAATTATTGGGTCTCCAAGCTCGACATGTGGCATGAATTGGCTCTCTACGCCTTGGAAGTCCTGGCCTGCCCTGCCGCTAGCGTTTTATCAGAGCGTGTTTTCAGTGCAGCAGGTGGAATAATCACTGATAAACGCACCCGCCTGTCAACTGAAAATGCGGACAGGCTCACTCTGATCAAGATGAACAGGGGTTGGATTGGGCCAGACTTCACCACACCACCAGCGAATGACAACTGAATTTAATTTTGTTATTTGAATTTGACATGTACCTCCACTCACCCATGGGTACACACTTCCGTACTTTGGCTAATCGCTGGACTGCTACTCCTTCTCCTCATGTGACACCATGATGAGCGTTAGAATAGTTAGGCTCTTGTTTGAGGTATACCCGCAGTGGTAAATTTTTTAGCCCATTCTGTTAGAATGGGCATTACAACGACAGGAGACCTGCTCCTTTTCAATGGGAAAAATGTTTTTAGGCACTCCTACACGTCTCTATCCAGGGACAAAGAGGAGCCTCCCAATTTTTGGCTGCCCTGACAAAAGGGCTATACTAAAATACACCCACTTGAGGGTTACAGGCCCTCCTGCACATCTCTATCCAGGGACAAAGAGGAGCCTCCCAATTTTTGGCTGCCCTGACCAAAGGGCTATACTAAAATACACCCACTTGAGGGTTACAGGCCCTCCTGCACGTCTCAATCCAGGGACAAAGAGGAGCCTCCCAATTTTTGTCTGCCCTGACAAAAGGGCTATACTACAATACACCTGTCACGTACACACTTCTCAGCACGTGACTTGGGGTTGCACCTGCAAGGGTTAATCTATCTCCTCTCACTCAATCCAGCACTCGACCTCTGTCCTATGCTGAAAAGGAGCATCAATCACACCCCGACTCACACTGTGCACCCCGCTTCACACACGCTGCCACCACTTACCAACATACGGGTGGTAAGTCCCTGGAATAATACTGTCAGCCAATCAACAGGATCACACACTTCTTAGGGCTATGAATCCTTTTAGAACATACAAGATTTCAGCTTATTAAAGTTTTAAGCTTTAATATAAAAGGTACAGTGCTTACATAAAAAGATATAAAAATAGAAATAATAAATGACATACACATATGCAAACAATGAAATAAAAAGGAGAAACTTACAGAAAACAAAACTTTCTTCTGTGTTGCCCGATGGGGAGGGCAGGAATAGATGGAATGATGTTCACAGCAGCTTCCACTGACCCATCACTGTGACACCCCTGCAGCAGCTGTGCGAGCCCAGATATAGACCCAGCCGGGGGGGTCAGACCCTAGACCGGCCTTCTAGTTTAGAATTCTAATTCTTGGCCTATGATTGGACAATCACTCATTTTGCCCTGCATAGATTATGTTTTAAAAAATGTTCTTTGTCTCTGATTTCCCTCCAATTCTGTGGGTCTGTTTGAAGCTGCTATCTGAGATGGTTTGCTCTGTCATCTATGACCTTATCTGATCTTCCCTTTGAAGCTTCCTCTGTGTGTGATTTTTGTCACCCTCTGCTTTTCCCATCATGGCTCCCTGGAGAGACCAGAGTCAGTGGGACTGGTAGTGTGTGTTTATGTATCAGGTCCTGACCTCTCCTGGATGGCAGGAGATTTAACCCCCTCACTGGTCTGTGCCCAGTCCCTGCGATACATATTTGCTACACCTCCCTCCTTATGAACGTGCATGGGGGATGACTCACAGGTCGGCTCCCTAGCACGTACCTGGTTCGGCCCACCTTGCCGTGATACGCCATCAGCGTTGTCAATTACTTTCTTGGGTTGAATGGTGAAATCAGAAGCAAGATTCATACATTCATGACATTCAGGTTCAGAGACAGAGGTCTCTGCGGGGTCTTCCAGCACCTCAGGACTGTCATTTTCTGCTATGACCGCCTGAATCCCCTGGCTAGAGGTAGCCCGAAGGGGAGTGGAAGCCCCGACCTCACAGGAACCATCTTGGACCTGCTCTGGGTCGGCAGGTGGTCTGGTTATTTCTCTACAGGTTGAGGACCCAGAATGCAGTGCGGTCTCTGCATTCCCAGTACTCAATCTGCGGGCGAGAGCACCTCGGAAGGCCATCTCCCCGGGAAATAATGCCACTCTCTCAGTTGCCTGGCTGGCCAGCGACCCAGCTTTCCCATCACCCTGACAAGCTGTGGACTGTGACAGTCCCTTAACTTGACAGGCTGTTGGGACTGCCATTACACCTTTCTGACAGGAGAGGGGGTTTGCTCTTCCATCTTCCTGGCAGACCAAGCGTACCAGTCTCCCATCCGGACAAGCCAGGGGTACCTCTTGCCCATGGTCCTGAACGGCAGGGAGACCCGTCTTCCCATCAGTCGGATAGACCATGGGCCCGATCTCCCCAATGTCTAGGCCGACTGTGGAGTGCGGTCTTTTGCTACTCTGACAGGATATGGAGGCTGCCCCTCCATCACCCTGGCAGGTAGTGAACCCAGCTTTCCTGCCAGCCGGACAGATTATGGGCTCTGTGTTCCCATCCTCGTGCCCAGTTGGAGAAAGCACATTTCCCTCTTCTCGTGATCCCTCGAGATCCCTGCTAAGGATGGAGCAGCTCGCACCCGCCATGTCACAGTCTGTTGTAACACTGGCAGGTGGCATGTAACCACTGCTCTTGTGGTTACCATGCCCGCCTCCGTCTCCCTTAGCCACGAGATCTACTACCTGGAGGGGACCCTCAGCGATGCCAGCTCGTGGCGTGGCATGGCTAAGTCCTCCTCCACCATGAGGCCCATCACAACGTGATGCCTCAGGACCAGCACTCACCATGGGGCAGCTACCCACGTCCGTGTCACAGTCCATCGTGACACTGGCACGCTGCATGAGGCCATGTTCCCCAGGGTCCTCATGCCTGCCACCATCTACCTTCGCAACCAATGTTGCACCGTGGAGGACACCCTCGGCGATGCCAGCTCGTGGCGTGACATCACTGAGTTCTCCTCCACCACGAGGTCCATCACACTGTGATGCCTCCTGATCAGCACTTGTCATGAAGCAGCTAGCACCCGCCATGTCACAGTCCGTCGTGACCTTGGCAGGTGGCACACAACCACCGCTCTTGGGGTTGCTATGCCTGCCTCCATCTCCCATAGTGCTGATTCCTGCTACCTTCCTGGGATCTTCAGTAATAGCAACCTGCAGTGTGATATCACTGAGTTCCCTAATATCAGGATTCACTTTATGAACAGGCAACACATTGGCATTCCCCTGCCCATCATCAACATTTCTTGGCACATCAACATCATCATCAACATTATTACCATTCCCATTATCATCATTGACCTTTCCCTGCACATTATTCACCTGAACATTACCTGACGTGTCATACCTGGGAGAGTTATCAGGAACATAATGTGCAACCATCCGCCCCAGATCTATTCCCAATAACACATTGGGGGGAGATTCTTGGTTACCCCAACCTCCCTCCACCCTCTTCCCACACCCCAGTCCAGATAAACTCGGGCCATGGACACACATTGGCGCTCACCCCCGATACCGGTGACAGTCAGTGTCTTTCCAGGGATAAGTTCATGGGGATACACGTATTCGGGGCGGATGAGAGTTCGTTCTGCGCCAGAGTCCCTGAGCCCCACAGTGATGGTGTTACCCACCGTGACCGACTGCAAGTTCTCCCTTGAACTCCCACCCGCACCACCCACAAACAAAATAGCAGCACTAGGCCCTGGGGCCTCAGATGAGGGGCTCCTCTTCTGCCTCTCCGGACACGTGACACTCACATGTCCCGGTTGTCCACAGATAAAGCACTTGCGTGCGTCGGCTGTCAGCCAAGTGCTGGCAGCGGGGACAGGACCTCCGGAAGGTCGGCTGGCAGGGGCAGGGATGGTGGTCATCGGCTTACCCCCTTTCCCGTTGGTGACGATCGACTTCCGCACCTCCGGTCTCCGATTGGCCTCGTAGGTGTCCGCGATCTGCGCAGCTTTGTTCGCATCTGGTAGCTCCCGATCCATCACGAACTGTCGCACCTCAGAGGGGCAAAGATGCAGGAACTGTTCTTTCACCATCAGATCCTTTATCTCCTCGAAGGTGGTCACTGACAGTCCTTGGATCCACCGTTCAAAGTTGGTTCTGAGCCCGTGGACCACATCACTATAGCTGTCGTGTGGTCCACGCTGGAGATTCCGGAACTTTCTACGGTACACCTCAGGAGTCAGGTTGTATTTCCTGATCAGAGCCTCTTTGATGGCCTCATAATTACCATCTAGGTCTGGTGGGAGGTCAGCAAACGCCTCCGCAGCTTTGCCTCTCAGTCCTGGGGCTAGATACAATGGCCACTGCTCACGGGGTAGATTGTATTGTCTGCAGGTTTTCTCAAACCCCCGAAGGAAAGTATCTAAGTCCGTGTCCTTCTCCATCACAGGGAAGTTTTCCAAACGCGGTCTCCTTAGATTTATGTCCTGGGAGGGGGTTGTCTGAGGATTGATACCCCTCTTTACTTGGGCCATCTGAAGCTTGAACGCTCTCTCGGCATGGCGTTCTGCAGCCTCTCTCTCAGCCCGGCGTTCGGCGGCTGCAGCCTCTCTCTCGGCCTGGGCAGCCTCTCTCTCGGCCCGGCGTTCGGCAGCCTCTCTCTCAGCCCGGCGTTCGGCAGCCTCTCTCTCAGCCCGGCGTTCGGCAGCCTCTCTCTCAGCCCGGCGTTCGGCGGCTGCAGCCTCTCTCTCGGCCCGGCGTTCAGCAGCCTCTCTCTCAGCCTGCTGGAACTGAACAATAAGCTGCCGGCGCTGATTGGAATCGCCTGTTCCCAGCTGTTGTAACACCATTTGTAAAGTCAAGTCCATAGACTCCTCAGAGCCGGCATTGCTGGCACTTCCAGAGGGCATCTCCGGTGCAAGAACTGGCATTCCTTGGCCTGTCGGAGATGGACTCTGTCTTTGATCAAGTGCTTCATCGGTCTGCACCAAGTCGTGCTCCGCCAAGGCATGCGCCAGCATATCCTTGGACTTGTCGGCAGTCTCTATTCCTCTTTGCTCACAGAGGTTGATCAGAGTCTGCATGTTCTTCTTCTTGTATTGGGCTGCAATATCAATGAACAGCCTTTGCCAAATAAAAAATAGAAAAGAAAAACGGGGAAGGGAAACTGTTTGCAAGTATGTCTAAGTAAGCACCGAGCTGAACCTTGTAGAACTGGTGCGCCCCTCGCAAGGACACCAATTCTTTAGTACAGGGAATAATTTCTTAAACCATGCACTAATGCTCTAATAGAAATAAATTCTATCCCACCGCTGCCACCAATTTGTCACGTACACACTTCTCAGCACGTGACTTGGGGTTGCACCTGCAAGGGTTAATCTATCTCCTCTCACTCAATCCTGCACTCGACCTCTGTCCTATGCTGAAAAGGAGCATCAATCACACCCCAACTCACACCGTGCACCCCGCTTCACACACGCTGCCACCACTTACCAACATACGGGTGGTAAGTCCCTGGAATAATACTGTCAGCCAATCACAGGATCACACACTTCTTAGGGCTATGAATCCTTTTAGAACATACAAGGTTTCAGCTTATTAAAGTTTTAAGCTTTAATATAAAAGGTACAGTGCTTACATAAAAAGATATAAAAATAGAAATAATAAATGACATACACATATGCAAACAATGAAATAAAAAGGAGAAACTTACAGAAAACTAAACTTTCTTCTGTGTTGCCCGATGGGGAGGGCAGGAATAGATGGAATGATGTTCACAGCAGCTTCCACTGACCCATCCCTGTGACACCCCAGCAGCAGCTGTGCGAGCCCAGATATAGACCCAGCCGGGGGGGTCAGACCCTAGACCGGCCTTCTAGTTTAGAATTCTAATTCTTGGCCTATGATTGGACACTCACTCATTTAGCCCTGCATAGATTATGTTTTAAAAAATGTTCTTTGTCTCTGATTTCCCTCCAATTCTGTGGGTCTGTTTGAAGCTGCTATCTGAGATGGTTTGCTCTGTCATCTATGACCTTATCTGATCTTCCCTTTGAAGCTTCCTCTGTGTGTGATTTTTGTCACCCTCTGCTTTTCCCATCATGGCTCCCTGGAGAGACCAGAGTCAGTGGGACTGGTAGTGTGTGTTTATGTATCAGGTCCTGACCTCTCCTGGATGGCAGGAGATTTAACCCCCTCACTGGTCTGTGCCCAGTCCCTGCGATACATATTTGCTACAACACCCTCTTCTTCTTAACAGGCCCTCCTGCACGTCTCAATCCAGGGACAAAGAGGAGCCTCCCAATTTTTGGCTGCCCTGACAAATGGGCTATACTACAATACACCCAGTTCTTAACAGGCCCTCCTGCACGTCTCAATCCAGGGACAAAGAGGAGCCTCCCAATTTTTGTCTGCCCTGACCAAAGGGCTATACTACAATACACCCACTTGAGGGTTACAGGCCCTACTACATGTCTGTAAGCATGGGTCATTGCTGAACCTCCCAATTTTTGGCTGCCCTGACCAAAGGGCTATACTACAATAGACCCACTTGAGGGTTACAGGCCCTACTACATGTCTGTAAGCATGGGTCATTGTTGAACCTCCCAATTTTTGGCTGCCCTGACCAAAGGGCTATACTAAAATACACCCACTTGAGGGTTACAGGCCCTCCTGCACGTCTCTATCCAGGGACAAAGAGGAGCCTCCCAATTTTTGGCTGCCCTGACCAAAGGGCTATACTACAATACACCCACTTGAGGGTTACAGGCCCTACTACATGCCTGTATGCATGGGTCATTGTTGAACCTCCCAATTTTTGGCTGCCCTGACCAAAGGGCTATACTACAATACACCCAGTTCTTGTTTACAGGCCATCCTGCATGTCTGTATCCAGGGGCATTGGTGAACCTCCCAATTTTTGACTGCCCTTGCAAAGGAAGATACTACAATAGACCTAGTTCCTCAAAATGGGCACATTATTTCTAGACAGGGCTTCATGTTTGTCTCTTGTCAGGGTCATCGGAGGTCGCACAATGTTTTCACGTAAAATCTTTTATGTAATCACAAAAAGTGACATACACCAGCTGTATCTCACTATTGGGTATGTGCCTTAACATTTCCACCCTAAATATTCATTTTGGTGTCATTTTGGAAGGTTTTCTGGACACTCCGTAAAATTGGCGTGAAACTCGAACAACATTGTTCAGAGCTGTGACTTTTGAGTGAGAAATGCTTCCAGGGGTCTTCCCCATGGTGTTGCCATGTCATTTCAGCACTCTTCTGAGACTTTTGTGACATTTTTAGGGTTTTTCCAGGCAGCCGGCAGTCATTTCATAAAAATACTCGTGTCTCCCATAGGATAACATTGGGCTCGTTACTCGGGCCGAGTACACGAGTATCTCGGGATGCTCGGCCCGAGCTTCGAGCACCTGAGCATTTTAGTACTCGCTCATCACTAATCACTCCCCATTGATAGAGCGGGGCCCCAGGGATAGAATTATAGTCTTACTAGATGGTGGCCTGATTCTAAAGAATCGGGTAGTCTAGAATCTATATAGTTTATTTAGTAATAGGGGAGTGCTGTGAAATTAATTGTGTGTATACAGGCGGCTCAGTGGTTAGCAGAGTATACGGTGGCTCAGTGGTCAGCAGTGAGTGCGGTGGCTCAGTGGTCAGCAGTGAGTGCGGTGGCTCAGTGGTCAGCAGTGAGTGCGGTGGCTCAGTGGTCAGCAGTGAGTGCGGTGGCTCAGTGGTCAGCAGTGAGTGGGGTGGCTCAGTGGTCAGCAGTGAGTGCGGTGGCTCAGTGGTCAGCAGTGAGTGCGGTGGCTCAGTGGTCAGCAGTGAGTGCGGTGGCTCAGTGGTCAGCAGTGAGTGCGGTGGCTCAGCGGTCAGCAGTGAGTGCGGTGGCTCAGTGGTCAGCAGTGAGTGCGGTGGCTCAGTGGTCAGCAGTGAGTGCGATGGCTCAGTGGTCAGCAGTGAGTGCGGTGGCTCAGTGGTCAGCAGTGAGTGCGATGGCTCAGTGGTCAGCAGTGAGTGCGGTGGCTCAGTGGTCAGCAGTGAGTGCGGTGGCTCAGTGGTCAACAGTGAGTGCAGCACAGGCTGGAGGGGGCAGAGGCTGGAGGGGGCAGAGGAGGGAGGAGGCAGAAACTGGAGGGGTTAGAGGAGGGAGGGGGCGGAGGCTGGGGGGGCAGAGGAGAGCGGAGGCTGGGGGGGCAGAGGAGAGCGGAGGCTGGGGGAGCAGAGGAGAGCGGAGGCTGGGGGAGCAGAGGAGAGCGGAGGCTGGGGGGGCAGAGGAGAGCGGAGGCTGGGGGGGCAGAGGAGAGCGGAGGCTGGGGGGGCAGAGGAGAGCGGAGGCTGGGGGGGCAGAGGAGAGCAGAGGCTAGGGGGGCAGAGGAGAGCGGAGGCTGGGGGGCAGAGGAGAGCGGAGGCTGGGGGGGCAGAGGAGAGCGGAGGCTGGGGGGGCAGAGGAGAGCGGAGGCTGGGGGGGCAGAGGAGAGCGGAGGTTGGGGGGGCAGAGGAGAGCGGAGGCTGGGGGGCAGAGGAAAGCGGAGGCTGGGGGGGCAAAGGAGAGCGGAGGCTGGGGGGGCAGAGGAGAGCGGAGGCTGGGGGGGCAGAGGAGAGCGGAGGCTGGGGGGGGCAGAGGAGAGCGGAGGCTGGGGGGGCAGAGGAGAGCGGAGGCTGGGGGGGCAGAGGAGAGCGGAGGCTGGGGGGGCAGAGGAGAGCGGAGGCTGGGGGGGCAGAGGAGAGCGGAGGCTGGGGGGGCAGAGGAGAGCGGAGGCTGGGGGGGGCAGAGGAGAGCGGAGTCTGGGGGGGGCAGAGGAGAGCGGAGTCTGGGGGGGGCAGAGGAGAGCGGAGTCTGGGGGGAGCAGAGGAGAGCGGAGTCTGGGGGGGCAGAGGAGAGCGGAGTCTGGGGGGGGCAGAGGAGAGCGGAGTCTGGGGGGTCAGAGGAGAGCGGAGGCTGGGGGGCAGAGGAGAGCGGAGGCTGGGGGGGCAGAGGAGAGCGGAGGCTGGAGGGCTGAACACTCACTGGGCTGTCGGCGGTCAGCGGCAGGGCTGTCGGCGGTTCCGGAGGCCGGCCACGGAGTGCGGGCGGGGCTAGCTCCGTGATGGAGGAGAGTCACCGGGTGTGTGGAGAGGGCGGCAGGACTGGGAGCGGTGCCGGCAGAGGCCGCACACCGGAGTGTGGGCCGGGCCGATTCCCGCATGTTGGTGGGCGCACACCAGGCTGTGTGCAGAGCCAGTGGCGGGATGGCGGTCCCTGATGGAGAGTGGGCGGTGAGCTGCAGGGCTGTGGGCCGGATGTGGGTGGGCGCAGACGGGGCTCTGTGCAGGGCCGGTGGCGGGATAACGGCGAGTGGTGGCGCTTTAGCGCCCACCGCGAGGCGCTGTGGCATTTTGACAGCGGCTGGCGGTGAGCGCTACGCGCTCACGGGTCTGGTACTTCCGGTTCCGGTCTTTGACACAGGGCGCAGGCCATCACGGAAGTTGAGCGGATTGGCGGGAAGTGGCCTTCGGGTTTTATATATAAGATATATATATATAGCAGTACGATGGTATATGGCGGTACATTACAGTACATGTATAGCAGCACTATAGTATATGGCGGTACATTACAGTACATGTATAGCAGCACTATAGTATATGGCGGTACATTACAGTACATGTATAGCAGTGCTATGGTATATGGCAGTACTTTATAGCACATGTATAGCAGCACTATGGTATATGGCAATACTGCGGTCACCGCGGTCCCCCACTCCTCCTGGCCCCCGGTCGTCCACAGTAAAATTAAAAAAATCCTCAGTGAGGATACTCACCTGTCGGCGGCTCGCTCCACCTCCGCCTTGTAGGTCCTACAGGCCTTTAGGACCTGTAGTTGCCTGGGCAAGCGATCAGCTGAGAAGGGGAGGGGGGGCAGGATTGTGTTGGGGGGGCAGAATGGAGCGAGTGAGGCAGGATGGAGCGAGCGGGGCAGGATGTAGCGGGAAGGGGGGGCAGGATGGAGCGGGAGGCGGGGGAAAGAGGATGGAGGCGGGGGAAAGAGGATGGAGTCGGGGGAAAGAGGATGGAGCCGGGGGAAAGAGGATGGAGCCGGGGGAAAGAGGATGGAGGCGGGGCAACAAAATGGAGGCGGGGCAACAGGATGGAGGCGGGGCAACAGGATGGAGGCGGGGGCGGGGGGGCAGGATGGAGCCGGGGGAGCAAGAAGAGCGGGGGGCAGGATAGATTGAGCGGGGCAGGATGGAGGCGGAGGAGCAGGATGAAGCCGAAGGGGCAGGATTGAGCAGGATGGAGGCAGATGAGCAGAATGGAGCAAGCGGGGCAGGATGAGTAAGCGTGAGGGCAGGATGGAGGCGGGGGAGCAAGAACAGCGGGGGTGAGGATGGAGCGAGCAGGGCAGGATGGAGCGAGCGGGGCAGGATGGAGTGAGCGGGGCAGGAAGGAGCAAGGGGGGCAGGAAGGTGCAAGGGGGCAGGATGGTGGGTGGCGGAGCAAGATGGAGGGGGCGGGGCAGGATGGAGGGGGAGGGGCAGGATGGAGCCGGAGGGGCAGGATGGAGCCGGAGGGGCAGGATGGAGCCGGAGGGGCAGGATGGAGGTGAGTGGCGCAGGATGGACAGAGCGAGGCAGGATGGAGAAGGCGGGGCAGGATGGAGACGGCAGGGCAGGATGGTGGTCGGGGAGGGGGGAGGATGTAGGCGGCGGGGCAGGATGTTGGCGGGGGGTGAGGATGGTGGTGGGAGTGCGGGGTGGAGCCGGGGGGGCAGGATGGTGTTGGGGGGGGGCAGGATGGATAGGGGGGGCAGGATGGAGGCGCTCCTCCTGACCCCCTCCGCTCCCGCGGCACCCGTCCCTCTGGGCCTCCAGTCTCTGCGGCCCCCCTCCCCTGCTCCTTCATGGTGATAATAAAAATAAAAAAACCTCAGTGAGGATACTTACCCTGCGGCGGCTCGCTCCACCCGTCCTGTAGGTGGCAGGACAGGACCTGTCGTTGGCTGGGAAACTGATCTGCTGGGGTGAGTGGGCAGAGTGGGGGATGAGTGGGAAGAGCAGGGGTTAGTGGGCAGAGCAGGGTGAGTGGGCAGTGTGAGTGGTCAGTGAGCAGAGCAGGGTCAGTGGGCAGAGGAGGGTCAGTGGGCAGTGTGAGGGGTCAGTGGGCTGAGCAGGGTGAGTGGGCAGAGCAGGGTCAGTGAGGGGTCAGTGGGCAGAGAATGGTCAGTGGGCAGAGCAGGGTCAGTGTAAGGGGTCAGTGGGCAGTGAGGGGTGAGTGGGCAGAGCAGGATGAGTGGCCAGTGTGAGGGGTCAATGGGCCGAGCAGGGTGAGTGGGCAGAGCATGGTCAGTGGGCATAGTGGGGGTGAGTGGGCAGAGAGGGGGTGAGTGAGCAGAGAGTGGGGGTGAGTGGGCAGAGCAGGATGAGTGGGCAGAGCAGGGTGAGTGGGCAGAGTGTGGGTGAGGGGGTGAGGGGGCAGAGAGGGGGTGAGGGGGCAGAGTTTGGGGGTCAGTGGTCAGAGTGGGGGTCAGTGGTCAGAATGGGGGTCAGTGGTCAGAGTGGGGGTCAGTGGGCAGAGCAGGGTCAGAGTGGGGGTCAGTGTGCAGAGTGGGGGTGAGGGGGCAGAGAGGGGGTCAGGGGGAAGAGTAGGGGGGTGAGGGGGCAGAGTTTGGGGGTCAGTGGTCAGAGTGGGGGTGAGTGGGCAGAGCAGGGTCAGGGGCAGAGAGAGGGTCAGTGTGCAGAGTGAGGGTGAAGAGAGGGGTTCAGGGGGAAGAGTAGGGGGGTGAGTGGGCAGAGTTTGGGGGTGAGTGGGCAGAGTGGGAGTCAGTGTGCAGAGTGGGGGTGAGTGGGCAGAACAGGGTCAGGGGCAGAGTGGGGGTCAGTGGTCAGAGTGGGGGTCAGTGGGCAGAGCGGGGGTGAGTGGGCAGAGCGGGGGGTGAGGGAGCAGATCGTGGGTCAGTGTGCAGCGCAGGGGGATGAGTAGGCAGAGGAGGTTAGATCGGGACAGGACCTTTGATGACGTCACGGTCATGTGATCTGTGACTCCACCCATCATCGTGACGTCATCAGAGGTCCTCAAGCAGGATGAAGAGAGATCGCGGCTGGATGGAGGGAGCTGTGGTAAGAGGCGGGGGGGGGGGTGACCGGACAGTGGAGGGGGTCTGTGCTGACAGGCGGGGGGTGACCGGAGAGTGGGGGGGGCGATAGGCTGGGGGTTACCGGGCAGTGGAGGGCGGCTATGGTGACAGGCAGGGGGCTGATGGGGCAGCGGGACTGTGGGCCGGATGTGGGTGGGCGCACACGGGGCTCTGTGCAGGGCCGGTGGCGGGATAACTGCGAGTGGTGGCGCTTTAGCGCTCACCGCTCGTGGGTCTGGTACTTCCGGTTCCGGTCTTTGACACAGGGCACAGGCCATCACGGAAGTTGAGCGGATTGGCCGGAAGTGGCCTTCGGGTTTTATATATAAGACTAGATGGCAGCCCGATTCTAAAGAATCGGGTAGTCTAGAATCCATGTATAGTTTATTTACTAATAGTTAGGGTAGTGCGGTGAAATTAATTGTGTGTATACAGGCGGCTCTGTGGGTAGCAGAGTATATGGTGGCTCACTGGCTAGCACTGCGCGCGCTGAGATTAGTCAGCGCAGCGGCGTGGGCAGAGTGGTCAGCGCAGCGGCGTGGGCAGAGTGGTCAGCGCAGCGGCGTGGGCAGAGTGGTCAGCGCAGCGGCGTGGGCAGAGTGATCAGCGCAGCGGCGTGGGCAGAGTGGTCAGCGCAGCGGCGTGGGCAGAGTGGTCAGCGCAGCGGCGTGGGCAGAGTGGTCAGCGCAGCGGCGTGGGCAGAGTGGTCAGCGCAGCGGCGTGGGCAGAGTGGTCAGCGCATAAACACACATACACACACACACACACTCCGCTATACTTACCACCGACCCTGCGTCTTCTCCGGCGCCTGGATCCTGAGTCAACATGTGGCCAACCCGGGACGGCTGGAGGGGGCAGGGGACGGCTGGAGGGGGCAGGGGACGGCTGGAGGCTGGAGGCGGCAGAGGACGGCTGGAGGCGGCAGAGGACGGCTGGAGGCGGCAGAGGACGGCTGGAGGCGGCAGAGGAGGGCTGGAGGCGGCAGAGGAGGGCTGGAGAGGGCAGAGGAGGGCTGGAGAGAGGGCAGAGGAGGGCTGGAGAGGGCAGAGGAGGGCTGGAGAGGGCAGAGGAGGGCAGAGGAGGGCTGGAGAGGGCAGAGGAGGGCTGGAGGCTGCAGAGGAGGGCTGGAGGCTGGAGAGGGCAGAGGAGGGCTGGAGGCTGGAGAGGGCAGAGGAGGGCTGGAGGCTGGAGAGGGCAGAGGAGGGTTGGAGGCTGGAGAGGGCAGAGGAGGGCTGGAGGCTGGAGAGGGCAGAGGAGGGCTGGAGAGGGCAGAGGACGGCTGGAGAGGGCAGAGGACGGCTGGAGAGGGCAGAGGACGGCTGGAGAGGGCAGAGGACGGCTGGAGGGGGCAGAGGACGGCTGGAGGGGGCAAGGGACGGCTGGAGGGGGCAGAGGACGGCTGGAGGGGGCAGAGGACGGCTGGAGGGGGCAGAGGACGGCCCACAGGCTGGAGGGGTCAGAGGGAGGCACACAGGCTGGAGGGGTCAGAGGGAGGCACACAGGCTGGAGGGGTCAGAGGGAGGCACACAGGCTGGAGGGGTCAGAGGGAGGCACACAGGCTGGAGGGGTCAGAGGGAGGCACACAGGCTGGAGGGGTCAGAGGGAGGCACACAGGCTGGAGGGGTCAGAGGGAGGCACACAGGCTGGAGGGGTCAGAGGGAGGCACACAGGCTGGAGGGGTCAGAGGGAGGCACACAGGCTGGAGGGGTCAGAGGGAGGCACACAGGCTGGAGGGGTCAGAGGGAGGCACACAGGCTGGAGGGGTCCGAGGGAGGCACACAGGCTGGAGGGGTCCGAGGGAGGCACACAGGCTGGAGGGGTCCGAGGGAGGCACACAGGCTGGAGGGGTCCGAGGGAGGCACACAGGCTGGAGGGGTCCGAGGGAGGCACACAGGCTGGAGGGGTCCGAGGGAGGCACACAGGCTGGAGGGGTCAGAGGGAGGCACACAGGCTGGAAGGGTCAGAGGGAGGCACACAGGCTGGAGGGGTCAGAGGGAGGCACACAGGCTGGAGGGGTCCGAGGGAGGCACACAGGCTGGAGGGGTCCGAGGGAGGCACACAGGCTGGAGGGGTCCGAGGGAGGCACACAGGCTAGAGGGGTCAGAGGGAGGCACACAGGCTGGAGGGGTCGGAGGGAGGCACACAGGCTGGAGGGGTCCGAGGGAGGCACACAGGCTGGAGGGGTCCGAGGGAGGCACACAGGCTGGAGGGGTCAGAGGGAGGCACACAGGCTGGAGGGGTCAGAGGGAGGCACACAGGCTGGAGGGGTCAGAGGGAGGCACACAGGCTGGAGGGGTCAGAGGGAGGCACACAGGCTGGAGGACAGAGCAGCGTGTGGGGCTGCAGACTCACCACGGGCCGGGAATCAGGTGTACTGTAGGAGGAGAGGAGGGGCGGGCAGAGCTGCAGGAGAGGAAGTCCCACCCTCCCTCCTCTGTAGGCAGACAGCAGGGAGCACGGGTATCCCCAGGGTGTGTGTGGGCCCCCGAGGTGGCGGGCAATGGGCCCCCCTGCACCCCGGTATGTAGCTACTGGCTGGAGGGCAGAGGGTGGAGGGGAGTGGCTGGAGGGCACACGGAACTTCCGAGATCGGAACGTTCCGTGTGTCGGTGCCTGTAGCCGGGGGGCAGCCCGGCACAGTGCACTGGATGAGCCTGGGCGAAGACCATCACGGAAGTGGGCGTGGCCTTTTCCGGAAGTGGCCTTCATGTTTTATATATAAGACTAGATGGCAGCCCGATTCTAAAGAATCGGGTAGTCTAGAATCCATGTATAGTTTATTTACTAATAGTTAGGGTAGTGCGGTGAAATTAATTGTGTGTATACAGGCGGCTCTGTGGGTAGCAGAGTATATGGTGGCTCACTGGCTAGCACTGCGCGCGCTGAGATTAGTCAGCGCAGCGGCGTGGGCAGAGTGGTCAGCGCAGCGGCGTGGGCAGAGTGGTCAGCGCAGCGGCGTGGGCAGAGTGGTCAGCGCAGCGGCGTGGGCAGAGTGATCAGTGCAGCGGCGTGGGCAGAGTGGTCAGCGCAGCGGCGTGGGCAGAGTGGTCAGCGCAGCGGCGTGGGCAGAGTGGTCAGCGCAGCGGCGTGGGCAGAGTTGTCAGCGCAGCGGCGTGGGCAGAGTGGTCAGCGCATAAACACACATACACACACACTCCGCTATACTTACCACCGACCCTGCGTCTTCTCCGGCGCCTGGATCCTGAGTCAACATGTGGCCAACCCGGGACGGCTGGAGGGGGCAGGGGACGGCTGGAGGGGGCAGGGGACGGCTGGAGGGGGCAGGGGACGGCTGGAGGCTGGAGGCGGCAGAGGAGGGCTGGAGGCGGCAGAGGAGGGCTGGAGGCGGCAGAGGAGGGCTGGAGAGGGCAGAGGAGGGCTGGAGAGGGCAGAGGAGGGCTGGAGAGGGCAGAGGAGGGCTGGAGAGGGCAGAGGAGGGCAGAGGAGGGCTGGAGGCGGCAGAGGAGGGCTGGAGGCGGCAGAGGAGGGCTGGAGGCTGGAGAGGAGGGCTGGAGGCTGGAGAGGGCAGAGGAGGGCTGGAGGCTGGAGAGGGCAGAGGAGGGCTGGAGGCTGGAGAGGGCAGAGGACGGCTGGAGAGGGCAGAGGACGGCTGGAGAGGGCAGAGGACGGCTGGAGGGGGCAGAGGACGGCTGGAGGGGGCAGAGGACGGCTGGAGGGGGCAGAGGACGGCTGGAGGGGCAGAGGACGGCTGGAGGGGGCAGAGGACGGCTGGAGGGGGCAGAGGACGGCTGGAGGGGGCAGAGGACGGCTGGAGGGGGCAGAGGGAGGCCCACAGGCTGGAGGGGTCAGAGGGAGGCACACAGGCTGGAGGGGTCAGAGGGAGGCACACAGGCTGGAGGGTCAGAGGGAGGCACACAGGCTGGAGGGTCAGAGGGAGGCACACAGGCTGGAGGGGTCAGAGGGAGGCACACAGGCTGGAGGGTCAGAGGAGGCACACAGGCTGGAGGGGTCAGAGGGAGGCCCACAGGCTGGAGGGGTCAGAGGGAGGCCCACAGGCTGGAGGGGTCAGAGGGAGGCCCACAGGCTGGAGGGTCAGAGGGAGGCCCACAGGCTGGAGGGGTCAGAGGGAGGCACACAGGCTGGAGGGTCAGAGGGAGGCACACAGGCTGGAGGGGTCAGAGGGAGGCACACAGGCTGGAGGGGTCAGAGGGAGGCACACAGGCTGGAGGGGTCAGAGGGAGGCACACAGGCTGGAGGGGTCAGAGGGAGGCACACAGGCTGGAGGGGTCAGAGGGAGGCACACAGGCTGGAGGGTCAGAGGGAGGCACACAGGCTGGAGGGGTCAGAGGGAGGCACACAGGCTGGAGTGGTCCGAGGGAGGCACACAGGCTGGAGGGGTCAGAGGGAGGCACACAGGCTAGAGGGGTCAGAGGGAGGCACACAGGCTGGAGGGGTCAGAGGGAGGCACACAGGCTGGAGGGGTCAGAGGGAGGCACACAGGCTGGAGGGGTCAGAGGAGGCACACAGGCTGGAGGGGTCAGAGGGAGGCACACAGGCTGGAGGGGTCCGAGGGAGGCACACAGGCTTGAGGGGTCAGAGGGTGGCACACAGGCTGGAGGGGTCAGAGGGAGGCACACAGGCTGGAGGGGTCAGAGGGAGGCACACAGGCTGGAGGGGTCAGAGGGAGGCACACAGGCTGGAGGGGTCAGAGGGAGGCACACAGGCTGGAGGGGTCAGAGGGAGGCACACAGGCTGGAGGGGTCAGAGGGAGGCACACAGGCTGGAGGGGTCAGAGGGAGGCACACAGGCTGGAGGTGTCAGAGGGAGGCACACAGGCTGGAGGACAGAGCAGCGTGTGGGGCTGCAGACTCACCACGGGCCGGGAATCAGGTGTACTGTAGGAGGAGAGGAGGGGCGGGCAGAGCTGCAGGAGAGGAAGTCCCGCCCTCCCTCCTCTGTAGGCAGACAGCAGGGAGCACGGGTATCCCCAGGGTGTGTGTGGGCCCCCGAGGTGGCGGGCAATGGGCCCCCCTGCACCCCGGTATGTAGCTACTGGCTGGAGGGCAGAGGGTGGAGGGGAGTGGCTGGAGGGCACACGGAACTTCCGAGATCGGAACGTTCCGTGTGTCGGTGCCTGTAGCCGGGGGGCAGCCCGGCACAGTGCACTGGATGAGCCTGGGCGAAGACCATCACGGAAGTGGGCGTGGCCTTTTCCAGAAGTGGCCTTCGGGTTTTATATATAAGACTAGATGGTGGCCCGATTCTAAAGAATCGGGTAGTCTAGAATCTATATAGTTTATTTAGTAATAGGGGAGTGCTGTGAAATTAATTGTGTGTATACAGGCGGCTCAGTGGTTAGCAGAGTATACGGTGGCTCAGTGGTCAGCAGTGAGTGCGGTGGCTCAGTGGTCAGCAGTGAGTGCGGTGGCTCAGTGGTCAGCAGTGAGTGCGGTGGCTCAGTGGTCAGCAGTGAGTGCGGTGGCTCAGTGGTCAGCAGTGAGTGCGGTGGCTCAGTGGTCAGCAGTGAGTGGGGTGGCTCAGTGGTCAGCAGTGAGTGCGGTGGCTCAGTGGTCAGCAGTGAGTGCGGTGGCTCAGTGGTCAGCAGTGAGTGCGGTGGCTCAGTGGTCAGCAGTGAGTGCGGTGGCTCAGTGGTCAGCAGTGAGTGCGGTGGCTCAGTGGTCAGCAGTGAGTGCGATGGCTCAGTGGTCAGCAGTGAGTGCGGTGGCTCAGTGGTCAGCAGTGAGTGCGATGGCTCAGTGGTCAGCAGTGAGTGCGGTGGCTCAGTGGTCAGCAGTGAGTGCGGTGGCTCAGTGGTCAACAGTGAGTGCAGCACAGGCTGGAGGGGGCAGAGGCTGGAGGGGGCAGAGGAGGGAGGAGGCAGAGGAGGGAGGAGGCAGAAACTGGAGGGGTTAGAGGAGGGAGGGGGCGGAGGCTGGGGGGGCAGAGGAGAGCGGAGGCTGGGGGGGCAGAGGAGAGCGGAGGCTGGGGGAGCAGAGGAGAGCGGAGGCTGGGGGGGCAGAGGAGAGCGGAGGCTGGGGGGCAGAGGAGAGCAGAGGCTGGGGGGGCAGAGGAGAGCGGAGGCTGGGGGGGCAGAGGAGAGCGGAGGCTGGGGGGGCAGAGGAGAGCGGAGGCTGGGGGGGCAGAGGAGAGCGGAGGCTGGGGGGGGCAGAGGAGAGCGGAGGCTGGGGGGGCAGAGGAGAGCGGAGGCTGGGGGGGCAGAGGAGAGCGGAGGCTGGGGGGGCAGAGGAGAGCAGAGGCTGGGGGGCAGAGGAGAGCGGAGGCTGGGGGGGCAGAGGAGAGCGGAGGCTGGGGGGGGCAGAGGAGAGCGGAGGCTGGGGGGGCAGAGGAGAGCGGAGGCTGGGGGGGCAGAGGAGAGCAGAGGCTGGGGGGGCAGAGGAGAGCGGAGGCTGGGGGGGCAGAGGAGAGCGGAGGCTGGGGGGGCAGAGGAGAGCGGAGGCTGGGGGGGGCAGAGGAGAGCGGAGGCTGGGGGGGGCAGAGGAGAGCGGAGTCTGGGGGGGGCAGAGGAGAGCGGAGTCTGGGGGGGGCAGAGGAGAGCGGAGTCTGGGGGGGGCAGAGGAGAGCGGAGTCTGGGGGGGGCAGAGGAGAGCGGAGTCTGGGGGGTCAGAGGAGAGCGGAGGCTGGGGGGGCAGAGGAGAGCGGAGGCTGGGGGGGCAGAGGAGAGCGGAGGCTGGAGGGCTGAACACTCACTGGGCTGTCGGCGGTCAGCGGCAGGGCTGTCGGCGGTTCCGGAGGCCGGCCACGGAGTGCGGGCGGGGCTAGCTCCGTGATGGAGGAGAGTCACCGGGTGTGTGGAGAGGGCGGCAGGACTGGGAGCGGTGCCGGCAGAGGCCGCACACCGGAGTGTGGGCCGGGCCGATTCCCGCATGTTGGTGGGCGCACACCAGGCTGTGTGCAGAGCCAGTGGCGGGATGGCGGTCCCTGATGGAGAGTGGGCGGTGAGCTGCAGGGCTGTGGGCCGGATGTGGGTGGGCGCAGACGGGGCTCTGTGCAGGGCCGGTGGCGGGATAATGGCGAGTGGTGGCGCTTTAGCGCCCACCGCGAGGCGTTGTGGCATTTTGACAGCGGCTCGCGGTGAGCGCTACGCGTTCACGGGTCTGGTACTTCCGGTTCCGGTCTTTGACACAGGGCGCAGGCCATCACGGAAGTTGAGCGGATTGGCGGGAAGTGGCCTTCGGGTTTTATATATACCGTAAGATATATATATATAGCAGTACGATGGTATATGGCGGTACATTAAAGTACATGTATAGCAGCACTATAGTATATGGCGGTACATTACAGTACATGTATAGCAGCACTATAGTATATGGCGGTACATTACAGTACATGTATAGCAGTGCTATGGTATATGGCAGTACTTTATAGCACATGTATAGCAGCACTATGGTATATGGCAATACTGCGGTCACCGCGGTCCCCCACTCCTCCTGGCCCCCGGTCGTCCACAGTAAAATTAAAAAAATCCTCAGTGAGGATACTCACCTGTCCGGCGGCTCGCTCCACCTCCGCCTTGTAGGTCCTACAGGCCTTTAGGACCTGTAGTTGCCTGGGCAAGCGATCAGCTGAGAAGGGGAGGGGGGGCAGGATTGTGTTGGGGGGGCAGAATGGAGCGAGTGAGGCAGGATGGAGCGAGCGGGGCAGGATGTAGCGGGAAGGGGGGGCAGGATGGAGCGGGAGGCGGGGGAAAGAGGATGGAGCCGGGGGAAAGAGGATGGAGCCGGGGGAAAGAGGATGGAGCCGGGGGAAAGAGGATGGAGGCGGGGCAACAGGATGGAGGCGGGGCAACAGGATGGAGGCGGGGCAACAGGATGGAGGCGGGGGCGGGGGGGCAGGATGGAGCCGGGGGAACAAGAAGAGCGGGGGGCAGGATAGATGGAGCGGGGCAGGATGGAGGCGGAGGAGCAGGATGAAGTCGAAGGGGCAGGATTGAGCAGGATGGAGGCAGATGAGCAGAATGGAGCAAGCGGGGCAGGATGAGTAAGCGTGAGGGCAGGATGGAGGCGGGGGAGCAAGAACAGCGGGGGTGAGGATGGAGCGAGCAGGGCAGGATGGAGCGAGCGGGGCAGGATGGAGCGAGCGGGGCAGGAAGGAGCAAGGGGGGCAGGAAGGTGCAAGGGGGCAGGATGGTGGGTGGCGGAGCAAGATGGAGGGGGCGGGGCAGGATGGAGGGGGAGGGGCAGGATGGAGGGGGAGGGGCAGGATGGAGCCGGAGGGGCAGGATGGAGCCGGAGGGGCAGGATGGAGCCGGAGGGGCAGGATGGAGCCGGAGGGGCAGGATGGAGGTGAGTGGCGCAGGATGGACAGAGCGAGGCAGGATGGAGAAGGCAGGGCAGGATGGAGACGGCAGGGCAGGATGGTGGTCGGGGAGGGGGGAGGATGTAGGCGGCGGGGCAGGATGTTGGCGGGGGGTGAGGATGGTGGTGGGAGTGCGGGGTGGAGCCGGGGGGCAGGATGGTGTTGGGGGGGGGGCAGGATGGATAGGGGGGGCAGGATGGAGGCGCTCCTCCTGACCCCCTCCGCTCCCCGCGGCACCCGTCCCTCTGGGCCTCCAGTCTCTGCGGCCCCCCTCCCCTGCTCCTTCATGGTGATAATAAAAATAAAAAAACCTCAGTGAGGATACTTACCCTGTGGCGGCTCGCTCCACCCGTCTTGTAGGTGGCAGGACAGGACCTGTCGTTGGCTGGGAAACCGATCTGCTGGGGGTGAGTGGGCAGAGTGGGGGATGAGTGGGAAGAGCAGGGGTTAGTGGGCAGAGCAGGGTGAGTGGGCAGTGTGAGTGGTCAGTGAGCAGAGCAGGGTCAGTGGGCAGAGGAGGGTCAGTGGGCAGTGTGAGGGGTCAGTGGGCTGAGCAGGGTGAGTGGGCAGAGCAGGGTCAGTGAGGGGTCAGTGGGCAGAGGATGGTCAGTGGGCAGAGCAGGGTCAGTGTAAGGGGTCAGTGGGCAGTGAGGGGTGAGTGGGCAGAGCAGGATGAGTGGCCAGTGTGAGGGGTCAATGGGCCGAGCAGGGTGAGTGGGCAGAGCATGGTCAGTGGGCATAGTGGGGGTGAGTGGGCAGAGAGGGGGTGAGTGAGCAGAGAGGGGGTGAGTGGGCAGAGAGTGGGGGTGAGTGGGCAGAGCAGGATGAGTGGGCAGAGCAGGGTGAGTGGGCAGAGTGTGGGTGAGGGGGTGAGGGGGCAGAGAGGGGGTGAGGGGGCAGAGTTTGGGGGTCAGTGGTCAGAGTGGGGGTCAGTGGTCAGAATGGGGGTCAGTGGTCAGAGTGGGGGTCAGTGGGCAGAGCAGGGTCAGAGTGGGGGTCAGTGTGCAGAGTGGGGGTGAGGGGGCAGAGAGGGGGTCAGGGGGAAGAGTAGGGGGGTGAGGGGGCAGAGTTTGGGGGTCAGTGGTCAGAGTGGGGGTGAGTGGGCAGAGCAGGGTCAGGGGCAGAGAGAGGGTCAGTGTGCAGAGTGAGGGTGAAGAGAGGGGTTCAGGGGGAAGAGTAGGGGGGTGAGTGGGCAGAGTTTGGGGGTGAGTGGGCAGAGTGGGGGTCAGTGTGCAGAGTGGGGGTGAGTGGGCAGAACAGGGTCAGGGGCAGAGTGGGGGTCGGTGGTCAGAGTGGGGGTCAGTGGGCAGAGCGGGGGTGAGTGGGCAGAGCGGGGGGTGAGGGAGCAGATCGTGGGTCAGTGTGCAGCGCAGGGGGATGAGTAGGCAGAGGAGGTTAGATCGGGACAGGACCTTTGATGACGTCACGGTCATGTGATCTGTGACTCCACCCATCATCGTGACGTCATCAGAGGTCCTCAAGCAGGATGAAGAGAGATCGCGGCTGGATGGAGGGAGCTGTGGTAAGAGGCGGGGGGGGGGTGACCGGACAGTGGAGGGGGTCTGTGCTGACAGACGGGGGGTGACCGGAGAGTGGGGGGGGCGATAGGCTGGGGGTTACCGGGCAGTGGAGGGCGGCTATGGTGACAGGCAGGGGGCTGATGGGGCAGCGGGACTGTGGGCCGGATGTGGGTGGGCGCACACGGGGCTCTGTGCAGGGCCGGTGGCGGGATAACTGCGAGTGGTGGCGCTTTAGCGCTCACCGCTCGTGGGTCTGGTACTTCCGGTTCCGGTCTTTGACACAGGGCACAGGCCATCACGGAAGTTGAGCGGATTGGCCGGAAGTGGCCTTCGGGTTTTATATATAAGACTAGATGGTGGCCCGATTCTAAAGAATCGGGTAGTCTAGAATCTATATAGAGTTTATTTAGTAATAGGGGAGTGCTGTGAAATTAATTGTGTGTATACAGGCGGCTCAGTGGTTAGCAGAGTATACGGTGGCTCAGTGGTCAGCAGTGAGTGCGGTGGCTCAGTGGTTAGCAGTGAGTGCGGTGGCTCAGTGGTCAGCAGTGAGTGCGGTGGCTCAGTGGTCAGCAGTGAGTGCGGTGGCTCAGTGGTCAGCAGTGAGTGCGGTGGCTCAGTGGTCAGCAGTGAGTGCGGTGGCTCAGTGGTCAGCAGTGAGTGCGGTGGCTCAGTGGTCAGCAGTGAGTGGGGATGGCTCAGTGGTCAGCAGTAGTGCGGTGGCTCAGTGGTCAGCAGAGAGTGCGTGGCTCAGTGGTCAGCATGAGTGCAGCACAGGCTGGAGGGGCAGAGGCGGAGGGGAAGGAGGGAGGAGGCAGAGGAGGCAGAACTGAGGGTTGGAGGGAGGGTCAGAGGAGGGAGGGGCGGAGGCTGGGGGGCAGAGGAGAGCGGAGGCTGGGGGGGCAGAGGAGAGCAGAGGCTGGGGGGGCAGAGGAGAGCGGAGGCTGGGGGGCAGAGGAGAGCGGAGGCTGGGGGGGCAGAGGAGAGCGGAGGCTGGGGGGGCAGAGGAGAGCGGAGGCTGGGGGGGCAGAGGAGAGCGGAGGCTGGAGGGGCAGAGGAGAGCGGAGGCTGGGGGGGCAGAGGAGAGCGGAGGCTGGGGGGGCAGAGGAGAGCGGAGGTGGGGGGCAGAGGAGAGCGGAGGCTGGGGGGCAGAGGAGAGGAGGCTGGGGGGGCAGAGGAGGGGGAGGCTGGGGGCAGAGGAGAGGCTGGGGGTCAGAGGAGAGCGGAGGCTGGGGGGTCAGAGGAGAGCGGAGGCTGGGGGTCAGAGGAGAGCGGAGCTGGGGGTCAGAGGAGAGCGGAGGCTGGGGGGTCAGAGGAGAGCGGAGGCTGGGGGGTCAGAGGAGAGCGGAGGCTGGGGGGTCAGAGGAGAGCGGAGGCTGGGGGGTCAGAGGAGAGCGGAGGCTGGGGGGTCAGAGGAGAGCGGAGGCTGGGGGGTCAGAGGAGAGCGGAGGCAGGGGGGTCAGAGGAGAGCGGAGGCTGGGGGGTCAGAGGAGAGCGGAGGCTGGGGGGTCAGAGGAGAGCGGAGGCTGGGGGGTCAGAGGAGAGCGGAGGCTGGGGGGTCAGAGGAGAGCGGAGGCTGGGGGGGCAGAGGAGAAGGGAGGCTGGGGGGGCAGAGTAGAGCGGAGGCTGGGGGGGCAGAGGAGAGCGGAGGCTGGGGGGGCAGAGGAGAGCGGAGGCTGGGGGGGCAGAGGAGAGCGGAGGCTGAGGGGCAGAGGAGAGCGGAGGCTGGGGGGGCAGAGGAGAGCGGAGGCTGGGGGGGCAGAGGAGAGCGGAGGCTGGGGGGGCAGAGGAGAGCGGAGGCTGGGGGGGCAGAGGAGGGGGGAAGGCTGGGGGGCAGAGGAGAGGCTGGGGGTCAGAGGAGAGCGGAGGCTGGGGGGTCAGAGGAGAGCGGAGGCTGGGGGGTCAGAGGAGAGCGGAGGCTGGGGGGTCAGAGGAGAGCGGAGGCTGGGGGGTCAGAGGAGAGCGGAGGCTGGGGGGTCAGAGGAGAGCGGAGGCTGGGGGGTCAGAGGAGAGCGGAGGCTGGGGGGTCAGAGGAGAGCGGAGGCTGGGGGGTCAGAGGAGAGCGGAGGCTGGGGGGTCAGAGGAGAGCGGAGGCTGGGGGGTCAGAGGAGAGCGGAGGCTGGGGGGTCAGAGGAGAGCGGAGGCTGGGGGGTCAGAGGAGAGCGGAGGCTGGGGGGTCAGAGGAGAGCGGAGGCTGGGGGGGCAGAGGAGAGCGGAGGCTGGGGGGGCAGAGGAGAAGGGAGGCTGGGGGGGCAGAGTAGAGCGGAGGCTGGGGGGGCAGAGGAGAGCGGAGGCTGGGGGGGCAGAGGAGAGCGGAGGCTGGGGGGGCAGAGGAGAGCGGAGGCTGGGGGGGCAGAGGAGAGTGGAGGCTGGGGGGGCAGAGGAGAAGGGAGGCTGGGGGGGCAGAGTAGAGCGGAGGCTGGGGGGGCAGAGGAGAGCGGAGGCTGGGGGGGCAGAGGAGAGCGGAGGCCGGGGGTCAGAGGAGAGCGGAGGCTGGGGGGGGCAGAGGAGAGCGGAGGCTGGGGGGGGCAGAGGAGAGCGGAAGCTGGGGGGGCAGAGGAGAGCGGAGGCTGGGGGGGCAGAGGAGAGCGGAGGCTGGGGGGGCAGAGGAGAGCGGAGGCTGGGGGGGCAGAGGATAACGGAGGCTGGAGGGCTGAACACTCACTGGGCTGTTGGCGGTCAGCGGCAAGGCTGGCGGCGGTTCCGGAGGCCGGCCCCGGAGTGCGGGCGGGGCTAGCTCCGTGATGGAGGAGAGTCACCGGGTGTGTGGAGAGAGTGGCAGGACTGGGAGCGGTGCCGGCGGAGGCCGCACACCGGAGTGTGGGCCGGTCCGGGCCGGTTCCCGCATGTTGGTGGGCGCACAGCAGGCTGTGTGCGGAGCCAGTGGCGGGATGGCGGTCCCTGATGGAGAGTGGGCGGTGAGCAGCAGGGCTGTGGGCCGGATGTGGGTGGGCGCAGACGGGGCTCTGTGCAGGGCCGGTGGCGGGATAACGGGGAGTGGTGGCGCTTTAGCGCCCACGGCGAGGCGCTGTGCCATTTTGTCAGCGGCTCGCGGTGAGCGCTATGCGCTCACCGCTCGTGGGTCTGGTACTTCCGGTTCCGGTCTTTGACACAGGGCGCAGGCCATCACGGAAGTTGAGCGGATTGGCGGGAAGTGGCCTTCGGTTTTTATATATAAGATATATATATAGCAGTACGATGGTATATGGTGGTAATTAGAGCACATGTATAGCAGCACTATAGTATATGGCGGTAGATTATAGTAAATGTATAGCAGCACTATAGTATATGGCGGTACATTACAGTACATGTATAGCAGCACTATAGTATATGGTGGTACATTATAGCACATGTATAGCAGCACTATGGTATATGGCGGTACATTACAGTACATGTATAGCAGTGCTATGGTATATGGCGGTACATTACAGTACATGTATAGCAGCACTATGGTATATGGCAGTACATTATAGCACATGTATAGCAGCACTCTGGTATATGGCAATACTGCGGTGACCGCGGTCCCCCACTCCTCCTGGCCCCCGGTCGTCCACAGTAAAAATAAAAAAATCCTCAGTGAGGATACTCACCTGTCCGGCGGCTCGCTGCGCCTCCGCCTTGTAGGTCCTACAGGCCTTTAGGACCTGTAGTTGCCTGGGCAAGCAATCAGCTGAGGAGGTGAGGGGGGGCAGGATTGTGTTGGGGGGCAGAATGGAGCGAGTGGGGAAAGAGTATGGAGGCGGGGCAACAGGATGGAGGCGGGGCAACAGGATGGAGGCGGGGCAACAGGATGGAGGCGGGGCAACAGGATGGAGGCGGGGGGGCAGGATGGAGGCGGGGGGGCAGGATGGAGCGAGCGGGGCAGGATGGAGGCGGGGGAGCAAGAAGAGCGGGGGGCAGGATGGATTGAGCGGGGCAGGATGGAGGCGGAGGAGCAGGATGAAGCCGAAGGGGCAGGATTGAGCAGGATGGAGCGGGAGGAGCAGGATGGAGGCAGATGAGCAGAATGGAGCAAGCGGGGCAGGATGAGTAAGCGTGAGGGCAGGATGGAGGCGGGGGAGCAAGAACAGCGGGGGTGAGGATGGAGCGAGCAGGGCAGGATGGAGCGAGCGGGGCAGGATGGAGCGAGCGGGGCAGGATGGAGCGAGCGGGGCAGGATGGAGCGAGTGGGGCAGGATGGAGTGAGCGGGGCAGGATGGAGTGAGCGGGGCAGGAAGGTGCAAGGAGGGCAGGAAGGTGCAAGGGGGGCAGGATGGTGGGTTGCGGAGCAGGATGGGGTGGCGGAGCAGGATGGAGGGGGCGGAGCAGGATGGAGGGGGCGGAGCAGGATGGAGGGGGCGGAGCAGGATGGAGGCGGCGGGGCAGGATGGAGGCGGCGGGGCAGGATGGAGACGGAGGGGCAGGATGGAGACGGAGGGGCAGGATGGAGGTGAGTGGCGCAGGATGGACAGAGCGAGGCAGGATGGAGAAGGCAGGGCAGGATGGAGGCGGCAGGGCAGGATGGAGATGGCAGGGCAGGATGGTGGTGGGGGAGGGGGGAGGATGTAGGGGGCGGGGCAGGATGTTGGCGTGGGGTGAGGATGGTGGTGGGGGTGCGGGATGGAGTCGGGGGGGCAGGATGGTGTTGGGGGGCAGGATGGATAGGGGGGGCAGGATGGATAGGGGGGGCAGGATGGAGGCGCTCCTCCTGACCCCTTCCGCTCCCCGCGGCACCCGTCCCTCTGGGCCTCCAGTCTCTGCGGCCGCCCTCCCTCTGGGGCTGCACACCCCCCTCCCCTTCATGGTGATAATAAAAATAAAAAAACCTGAGTGAGGATACTTACCCTGCGGCGGCTCGCTCCACCCGTCTTGTAGGTGGCAGGACAGGAGCTGTCGTTGGCTGGGAAACCGATCTGCTGGGGGTGAGTGGGCAAAGCGGGGGTCAGTGGGCAGAGTGGGGGATGAGTGGGAAGAGCAGGGGTTAGTGGGCATAATCAGTAGTCAGAGCAGGGTCAGTAGGCAGAGCTGGGGTCTGTGGGCAGAGCTGGGGTCAGTGGGCATGGTCAGTAGCCAGAGGGGGGGGGGTAGGTAGGCAGAGCAGGGTCAGAGGGCAGAGCGGGGGTGAGTGGGCAGAGTGGGGGGTGAATGGGCAGAGCATGGTCAGTGAGCAGGATTGGGGCATCAGTGGTCAGAGCAGGGTCATAGCGGGGGTCAGTGGTCAGAGCAGGGGTTAATGGGCAGAGTGATTGGGCAGAGCAGGGGTCAGTGGGCACAGTCAGTAGGCACAGCAGGGGTTAGTGGGAAAAATCAGTGGGTAGAGCAGGGGTGAGTGGGCAGAGCAGGGGTGAGTGGGCACAGTCAGTGAGCAGAGCAGGGGTCAGCGGGCAGAGCGGGGGTGAGTGGGCAGAGCAGGGTTTAGTGGGCATAGCAAGGGTTATTGGGCACAGTCAGTGGGCAGAACAGGGGTTAGTGGGCAGAGCGGCGGTCAGTGGGCACAGTGAGTGGGCAGAGAAGGGTGAGTGGGTAGAGCATGGGTGAGTGGGCACGGTCAGTTGGCAGAGCAGGGGTCAGTGGGCATGGTGAAAGGGCAGAGCGGGGGGTGAGTGAACAGAGGGTGGTCAGTGGGCAGGCCAGGGTGAGTGGTAAAAGCAGGGGCGAGTGGGCAGAGCGGGGGTGAGTGGGCAGAGCGGGAGTAAATGAGCAGAGCAGGGTCAGTAGGCAGTGTGAGGGGTCAGTGGCCAGAGCATGGTCAGTGGGCAGTGTGAGGGGTAAGTGGGCATAGCATGTTCAGTGGGCAGTGTGAGGCGTGAGTGGGCAGTGTGAGGGGTCAGTGGGCAGTGTGAGGGGTCAGTGGGCAGAGCAGGGTCAGTGTGAGGGGTGAGTGGGCAGAGCAGGGTCAGTGGGGTGTGTGAGGGGTCAGTGGGCAGAGCAGGGTGAGTGGGCATTGAGGGGTCAGTGGGCAGAGCATGTTCAGTGGGCAGAGGAGGGTCAGTGGGCAGTGTGAGGGGTCAGTGGGCTGAGCAGGGTGAGTGGGCAGAGCAGGGTCAGTGAGGGGTCAGTGGGCAGAGCAGGGTCAGTGTGAGGGGTCAGTGGGGGGTGAGTAGGAAGAGCAGGATGAGTGGCCAGTGTGAGGGGTCAATGGGGCGAGCAGGGTGAGTGGGCAGAGCATGGTCAGTGGGCATAATGGTGGGTGAGTGGACAGAGAGGGGGTGAGTGAGCAGAGAGGGGGTGAGTGGGCAGAATGTGGGTGAGGGGGCAGAGAGGGGGTGAGTGGGCAGAGTTTGGGGGTGAGTGGTCAGAGTGGGGGTCAGTGGTCAGAGTGGGGGTCAGTGGGCAGAGCAGGGGCAGAGTGGGGGTGAGGGGGGCAGAGGGGGTGAGTGGGCAGAGTTGGGGGGTGAGTGGGCAGAGTTGGGGGGTGAGTGGGCAGAGTTGGGGGGTGAGTGGGCAGAGTTGGGGTCAGTGGTCAGAGTGGGGGTGAGTGGGCAGGGTCAGAGTGGGGGTCAATGGTCAGAGTGGGGGTGGGTGGGCAGAGCAGGGTCAGGGGCAGAGTGGGGGTCAGTGTGCAGAGTGGGGGTGAGGGGGCAAAGAGGGGGTCAGGGGGAAGAGTAGGGGGGTGAGTGGGCAGAGTTTGGGGGTGAGTGGGCAGAGTGAGGGTCAGTGGTCAGAGTGGGGGTGAGTGGGCAGAGCAGGGTCAGGGGCAGAGAGAGGGTCAGTGTGCAGAGTGGGGTGTGAGGGGGCAGAGAGGGGTTCAGGGGGAAGAGTAGGGGGGTGAGTGGGCAGAGTTTGGGGTGAGTGGGCAGAGTGGGGGCCAGTGGTCAGAGTGGGGGTCAGTGGGCAGAGCAGGGGCAGAGTGGGGGTCAGTGTGCAGAGTGGGGGTGAGGGGGGCAGAGAGGGGTTCAGGGGAAGAGTAGGGGGGTGAGTGGGCAGAGTTTGGGGGTGAGTGGGCAGAGTGGGGGCCAGTGGTCAGAGTGGGGGTCAGTGGGCAGAGCAGTGGCAGAGTGGGGGTCAGTGTGCAGAGTGGGGGTGAGTGGGCAGGGTCAGGGGCAGAGTGGGGGTCAGTGGGCAGAGCAGGGGGTGAGGGGGGCAGAGGGGGTGAGTGGGCAGAGTTGGGGTCAGTGGTCAGAGTGGGGGTCAGTGGTCAGAGTGGGGGTCAGTGGGCAGAGCAGGGTCAGGGGCAGAGTGGGGGTCAGTGGGCAGAGTGGGGGTGAGGGGGCAGAGTGGGGGTGAGGGGGCAGAGAGGGGGTCAGGGGGAAGAGTAGGGGGGTGAGTGGGCAGAGTTTGGGGGTGAGTGGGCAGAGTGGGGGCCAGTGGTCAGAGTGGGGGTCAGTGGGCAGAGCAGGGGCAGAGTGGGGGTGAGGGGGGCAGAGAGAGGGTGAGGGGGCAGAGTTGGGGGGTGAGTGGTCAGAGTGGGGTGTCAGGGGCAGAGAGGGGTTCAGGGGGAAGAGTAGGGGGGTGAGTGGGCAGAGTTTGGGGGTGAGTGGGCAGAGTGGGGGCCAGTGGTCAGAGTGGGGGTCAGTGGGCAGAGCAGGGGCAGAGTGGGGGTCAGTGGGCAGAGTGGGGGTGAGGGGGCAAGAGAGGGGGTCAGGGGGAAGAGTAGGGGGGTGAGTGGGCAGAGTTTGGGGGTGAGTGGGCAGAGTGGGGGCCAGTGGTCAGAGTGGGGGTCAGTGGGCAGAGCAGGGGCAGAGTGGGGGTGAGGGGGGCAGAGAGGGGGTGAGTGGTCAGAGTGGGGGTCAGGGGCAGAGTGGGGGTCAGTGGTCAGTGTGGGGGTGGGTGGTCAGAGTGGGGGTCAGGGGCAGAGTGGGGGTCAGTGGTCAGTGTGGGGGTGGGTGGTCAGAGTGGGGGTCAGTGGGCAGAGCAGGGGCAGAGTGGGGGTGGGGGGGTAGAGAGGGGGTGAGTGGTCAGAGTGGGGGTCAGGGGCAGAGTGGGGGTCAGTGGTCAGTGTGGGGGTGGGTGGTCAGAGTGGGGGTCAGGGGCAGAGTGAGGGTCAGTGGTCAGTGTGGGGGTGGGTGGTCAGAGTGGGGGTCAGTGGTCAGTGTGGGGGTGGGTGGTCAGAGTGGGGGTCAGGGGCAGAGTGGGGGTCAGTGGTCAGTGTGGGGGTGGGTGGTCAGAGTGGGGGTCAGTGGTCAGTGTGGGGGTGGGTGGTCAAGTGGGGGTCAGGGGCAGAGTGAGGGTCAGTGGTCATTGTGGGGGTGAGTGGGCAGAGCGGGGGTGAGGAGATCGTGGGTCAGTGTGCAGCGCAGGGGGATGAATAGGCAGAGTAGGTGAGATCGGGACAGGACCTTTGATGACGTCACGGTCATGTGATATGTGACTCCACCCATCATCGTGACGTCATCAGAGGTCCTCAAGCGCCATGAATAGAGATCGTGGCTGGCTGGAGGGAGCTGTGGTAAGAGGCGGGGGGGTGACCGGAGAGTGGGGGGGTGACAGGAGAGTGGAGGGCGGCTATGGTGACAGGCAGGGGGGTGATGGGGCAGCGGGGGCTGTGGGCCGGATGTGGGTGGGCGCAGACGGGGCTCTGTGCAGGGCCGGTGGCTGGGGCTTTGTGGGTCTGGTGCTTCCGGTTCCGGTGTTTGACACAGGAGGGAGGCCATCACGGAAGCGGAAGCGGATTTTGGGCGGAAGTGGCCTTCGGGTTTTATATAATAGATAAGATAAGATCACTCCAGGCTTCTTCCTCCATCACTCCAGGCTTCTTCCTCCATCACTCCAGGCTTCTTCCTACATCACTCCAGGCTTCTTCCTACATCACCCCAGGCTTCTTCCTACATCACCCCGAGCTTCTTCCTACATCACTCCAGGCTTCTTCCTACATCACCCCAGGCTTCTTCCTACATCACTCCAGGCTTCTTCCTACATCACTCCAGGCTTCTTCCTACATCACTCCAGGCTTCTTCCTACATCACCCCGAGCTTCTTCCTACATCACTCCAGGCTTCTTCCTACATCACTCCAGGCTTCTTCCTACATCACTCCAGGCTTCTGTCTACATCACTCCAGGCTTCTTCCTACATCACTCCAGGCTTCTTCCTCCATCACTCCAGGCTTCTTCCTACATCACTCCAGGCTTCTTCCTACATCACTCCAGGCTTCTGTCTACATCACTCCAGGCTTCTTCCTACATCTCTCCAGGCTTCTTCCTCCATCACTCCAGGCTTCTTCCTAAATCGCCCCGGGCTTCTTCCTACATCACTCCAGGCTTCTTCCTACATCACTCCAGGCTTCTTCCTACATCACTCCAGGCTTCTTCCTATATCACTCCAGGCATCTTCCTCCATCACTCCAGGCTTCTTCCTCCATCACTCCAGGCTTCTTCCTACATCACTCCAGGCTTCTTCCTACATCACTCCAGGCTTCTTCCTCCATCACTCCAGGCTTCTGTCTACATCACTCCAGGCTTCTTCCTACATCACTCCAGGCACCTTCCTACATCACTCCAGGCACCTTCCTACATCACTCCAGGCTTCTTCCTACATCACTCCAGGCTTCTTCCTACATCACTCCAGGCTTCTTCCTACATCACTCCAGGCTTCTTCCTCCATCACTCCAGGCTTCTTCCTACATCACTCCAGGCTTCTTCCTACATCACTCCAAGCTTCTTCCTACGTCACTCCAGGCTTCTTCCTACGTCACTCCAGGCTTCCTCCTACGTCACTCCAGGCTTCTTCCTACGTCACCCCAGGCTTCTTCCTACGTCACCCCAGGCTTCTTCCTCCATCACTCCAGGCTTCTTCCTCCATCACTCCAGGCTTCTTCCTCCATCACTCCAGGCTTCTTCCTACATCACCCCAAGCTTCTTCCTACATCACCCCAGGCTTCTTCCTACATCACTCCAGGCTTCTTCCTACATCACCCCTGGCTTCTTCCTACATCACTCCAGGCTTCTTCCTACATCACTCCAGGCTCCTTCCTACATCACCCCTGGCTTCTTTCTACATCACTCCAGGCTTCTTCCTACATCACCCCTGGCTTCTTCCTACATCGCTCCGGGCTTCTTCCTACATCGCTCCGGGCTTCTTCCTACATCACCCCTGGCTTCTTCCTACATCACTCCAGGCTTCTTCCTAGATCGCCCCGGGCTTCTTCCTACATCGCCCCAGGCTTCTTCCTACATCACTCCAGGCTTCTTCCTACATCACTCCAGGCTTCTTCCTACATCACCCCTGGCTTCTTCCTACATCACTCCAGGCTTCTTCCTAGATCGCCCCGGGCTTCTTCCTACATCACTCCAGGCTTCTTTCTACATCACCACTGGCTTCTTCCTACATCACTCCAAGCTTCTTCCTACGTCACTCCAGGCTTCTTCCTACGTCACTCCAGGCTTCCTCCTACATCACTCCAGGCTTCTTCCTACATCACTCCAGGCTTCTTCCTACATCACCCCTGGCTTCTTCCTACATCACCCCAGGCTTCTTCCTCCATCACTCCAGGCTTCTTCCTCCATCACTCCAGGCTTCTTCCTCCATCACTCCAGGCTTCTTCCTACATCACTCCAAGCTTCTTCCTACATCACCCCAGGCTTCTTCCTACATCACTCCAAGCTTCTTCCTACGTCACTCCAGGCTTCTTCCTACGTCACTCCAGGCTTCCTCCTACATCACTCCAGGCTTCTTCCTACATCACTCCAGGCTTCTTCCTACATCACCCCTGGCTTCTTCCTACATCACCCCAGGCTTCTTCCTCCATCACTCCAGGCTTCTTCCTCCATCACTCCAGGTTTCTTCCTCCATCACTCCAGGCTTCTTCCTACATCACTCCAAGCTTCTTCCTACATCACCCCAGGCTTCTTCCTACATCACTCCAGGCTTCTTCCTACATCACCCCTGGCTTCTTTCTACATCACTCCAGGCTTCTTCCTACATCACTCCAGGCTCCTTCCTACATCACCCCTGGCTTCTTTCTACATCACTCCAGGCTTCTTCCTACATCACCCCTGGCTTCTTCCTACATCGCTCCGGGCTTCTTCCTACATCGCTCCGGGCTTCTTCCTACATCACCCCTGGCTTCTTCCTACATCACTCCAGGCTTCTTCCTAGATCGCCCCGGGCTTCTTCCTACATCGCCCCGGGCTTCTTCCTACATCACTCCAGGCTTCTTCCTACATCACTCCAGGCTTCTTCCTACATCACCCCGGCTTCTTCCTACATCACTCCAGGCTTCTTCCTAGATCGCCCCGGGCTTCTTCCTACATCACTCCAGGCTTCTTCCTACATCACCCCAGGCTTCTTTCTACATCACCCCTGGCTTCTTCCTACATCACTCCGGGCTTCTTCCTACATCGCTCCGGGCTTCTTCCTACATCACCCCTGGCTTCTTCCTACATCACTCCAGGCTTCTTCCTAGATCGCCCCGGGCTTCTTCCTACATCGCCCCAGGCTTCTTCCTACATCACTCCAGGCTTCTTCCTACATCACCCCTGGCTTCTTCCTACATCACTCCAGGCTTCTTCCTAGATCGCCCCGGGCTTCTTCCTACATCACTCCAGGCTTCTTCCTACATCACCCCAGGCTTCTTTCTACATCACCCCTGGCTTCTTCCTACATCACTCCAGGCTTCTTCCTACATCACCCCTGGCTTCTTTCTACATCACTCCAGGCTTCTTCCTACATCACTCCAGGCTTCTTCCTACATCACTCCAGGCTTCTTCCTACATCACTCCAGGCTTCTTCCTACATCGCTCAAGTCTTCTTCCTACATCACCCCTGGCTTCTTCCTACATCACTCCAGGCTTCTTCCTAGATCGCCCCAGGCTTCTTCCTGAACCACCCCAGGCTTCTTTCTACATTGCCACAAGTTTCTTCTGACATTGCCCTGCCATCGAGCGTCTTCCTACATTGGAATAGGCTTCCTACATCGCCGTAGACGTACCTACTCCATCCATTCTTTGTGTTCTTCCTACATCGCCCGGGCTTCTAACAACATAACCAGCATCTTCCTTCATTGCCCTGGTCTTCTTCCAGCATCATCCCGGGCTTCTTCCCACATCGTCGGGCTTTTTCCTATATCACTATGGGCTTCTTCTTAAATCTCCCCATGCTTCTTCCTGCATGTCCATTGGCTTCTTCATATATTGCCATTTGCTTCTTTCTAAATCACCCAACCTCTGGTTTCTTCCTTCACCACACTGGGCTTCTTTTTACATTTCCCCAAGTTTCTTCTGACGTTGGCCTGCCATCGAGCTTCTCCCTACATCTCCCTGGGCTTCTTCCTACATTGCCCCAGGCTACTTCCTATATTACCTAGGGTTTCTTCTTTCACTGCCTTGGGTTTCTTCCAACATTGCCTTTGGCTTCTTTCTACATAGCCCTGAGTTTTTTCCTACATTGGAATGCTCTTCTTCCTACATCGACAATGATCATCACAAGGTTTTGCTTGTTTCCTCCTCCAGATGCGGCACAGTCACAGATGTCACCTCGGTCACCTTGTCCTTCTGCTGTAACGGGATGGAGGGTCGGTACGTCAGCGTGGTGATCCCAGGACGCTCCGAGTACCTGTCACTGTGCGAGGTCGAGGTGTATGGAGACGCGGTCTGCGCCCTAAGAGGTCTGAACTTTGTAAACGACATTATACGATTATTCTTTGGTCACAAACGCTCTGTGTTCACTTTTTGGCACTTTTATGAGGGCACAATACAGGGGGGCACCATTTCTTCTTGGGTCTGGACATATTTTATAAAAACCCCTGCACCCTTTACATCCATCTTATATATAAATCTTATATATAAAACCCGAAGGCCACTTCCGGAAAAGGCCACGCCCACTTCCGTGATGGTCTTCGCCCAGGCTCATCCAGTGCACTGTGCCGGGCTGCCCCCCGGCTACAGGCACCGACACACGGAACGTTCCGATCTCGGAAGTTCCGTGTGCCCTCCAGCCACTCCCCTCCACCCTCTGCCCTCCAGCCAGTAGCTACATACCGGGGTGCAGGGGGGGCCCATTGCCCGCCACCTCGGGGGCCCACACACACCCTGGGGATACCCGTGCTCCCTGCTGTCTGCCTACAGAGGAGGGAGGGCGGGACTTCCTCTCCTGCAGCTCTGCCCGCCCCTCCTCTCCTCCTACAGTACACCTGATTCCCGGCCCGTGGTGAGTCTGCAGCCCCACACGCTGCTCTGTCCTCCAGCCTGTGTGCCTCCCTCTGACCCCTCCAGCCTGTGTGCCTCCCTCTGACCCCTCCAGCCTGTGTGCCTCCCTCTGACCCCTCCAGCCTGTGTGCCTCCCTCTGACCCCTCCAGCCTGTGTGCCTCCCTCTGACCCCTCCAGCCTGTGTGCCTCCCTCTGACCCCTCCAGCCTGTGTGCCTCCCTCTGACCCCTCCAGCCTGTGTGCCTCCCTCGGACCCCTCCAGCCTGTGTGCCTCCCTCGGACCCCTCCAGCCTGTGTGCCTCCCTCTGACCCCTCCAGCCTGTGTGCCTCCCTCTGACCCCTCCAGCCTGTGTGCCTCCCTCGGACCCCTCCAGCCTGTGTGCCTCCCTCGGACCCCTCCAGCCTGTGTGCCTCCCTCTGACCCCTCCAGCCTGTGTGCCTCCCTCTGACCCCTCCAGCCTGTGTGCCTCCCTCTGACCCCTCCAGCCTGTGTGCCTCCCTCTGACCCCTGCAGCCTGTGTGCCTCCCTCTGACCCCTCCAGCCTGTGTGCCTCCCTCTGACCCCTCCAGCCTGTGTGCCTCCCTCTGACCCCTCCAGCCTGTGTGCCTCCCTCTGACCCCTCCAGCCTGTGTGCCTCCCTCTGCCCCCTCCAGCCGTCCTCTGCCCCCTCCAGCCGTCCTCTGCCCCCTCCAGCCGTCCTCTGCCCCCTCCAGCCGTCCTCTGCCCCCTCCAGCCGTCCTCTGCCCCCTCCAGCCGTCCTCTGCCCCCTCCAGCCGTCCTCTGCCCTCTCCAGCCGTCCTCTGCCCTCTCCAGCCTCCAGCCCTCCTCTGCCCTCTCCAGCCTCCAGCCCTCCTCTGCCCTCTCCAGCCTCCAGCCCTCCTCTGCCCTCTCCAGCCTCCAGCCCTCCTCTGCCCTCTCCAGCCTCCAGCCCTCCTCTGCCGCCTCCAGCCCTCTCCAGCCCTCCTCTGCCCTCTCCAGCCCTCCTCTGCCCTCTCCAGCCCTCCTCTGCCCTCTCCAGCCCTCCTCTGCCGCCTCCAGCCCTCCTCTGCCCGCCTCCAGCCTCCTCTGCCGCCTCCAGCCGTCCTCTGGCCGCCTCCAGCCGTCCCTGCCCTCCAGCCCCTCCAGCCGTCCCCTGCCCCTCCTCCCTGACCCAGCTCCCCTGCCCCCTCCAGCCGTCACCTGCCCCCTCCAGCCGTCCCGGGTTGGCCACATGTTGACTCAGGATCCAGGCGCCGGAGAAGACGCAGGGTCGGTGGTAAGTATAGCGGAGTGTGTGTGTGTGTGTGTATGTGTGTTTATGCGCTGACCACTCTGCCCACGCCGCTGCGCTGACAACTCTGCCCACGCCGCTGCGCTGACCACTCTGCCCACGCCGCTGCGCTGACCACTCTGCCCACGCCGCTGCGCTGACCACTCTGCCCACGCCGCTGCGCTGACCACTCTGCCCACGCCGCTGCGCTGATCACTCTGCCCACGCCGCTGCGCTGACCACTCTGCCCACGCCGCTGCGCTGACCACTCTGCCCACGCCGCTGCGCTGACCACTCTGCCCACGCCGCTGCGCTGACTAATCTCAGCGCGCGCAGTGCTAGCCAGTGAGCCACCATATACTCTGCTACCCACAGAGCCGCCTGTATACACACAATTAATTTCACCGCACTACCCTAACTATTAGTAAATAAACTATACATGGATTCTAGACTACCCGATTCTTTAGAATCGGGCTGCCATCTAGTTTCTTATAAGGCTCATGCTCCTTCTTTTCTGACCAATTTTGGGATTTCAAAGTCTAAAGGTACCGTCACACGCCGCAATCTCGCCTGGAGATCTGAAAGGCGATGTGTCGCCCCGGCGCAATCGCCGTGAAATTGCGTCACGGTGGTGGCGTGTGATTGGGCGACTTCACGGCGATAAATCGCCCATCGACCGTCGCCTGATCCCTGAACAGTGCTCAGTAATCAGCCACAATCGTTAAGTTGATTTTTTCATGTTTTGGCGTGTGACAGGGCGATAGTGATGGAAAGAGCGTGGTCTATGATTTCCCGTAGGCGTGCCACAGCGTGCTGGAGTCCGCGCCCCGTCTGAGATGATTGGTGTGGGCTACTGTGTTCCCATTGCCTGTCCAATGAACGTGTATGGGGCGTGGTGTAAACCACTGTGGCACGCCTATCTCCTCGCACGCCCACATTGCCTTTGAGATTGCGGCGTGTGAAGCGGCGATGGAATTAGGCAAGATTGTTTCCGCTGTGGGTGAGGCATCGCCTTAGCTTCAGGGCGCAATTGTGGCGTGTGACGCCACCTTCGGCGGTCTGAGGCGACCACGAAAAACATGAGCGCGCACGTCAGATCGCCACACATCAGCAGCCGAGATTGCGGCGTGTGATGACGGTACCGTAAGAGTTTGTGCACATGATCAGTGAACAAAGCGTTTTGGATGCAGCATCTTGTACAGTCAAGAAATCCCACCCTCACTGTGCTTCACCCGATGATGAAGGTGCGGGTCACCAGTATTCTGCTCCTTCGCAATATGTTAATTTCATGCCGCGGAGTTGGAAGCAGCCGCCATCAGGTGAATGCAGGGAGAAGCCGCCCGCAATCATCGCACATAGTGAGTACAGGGCGGCCACCGAGACGCAGCTCCTCCAGACCATGAGCACACAACCTAAATAGGATAACAAGGGACAGCAGGACTCACATTACTGGTTTCGATGACTATAATCTCTTCTGTTCATATCATCTTAGGTGTAAATATAGCACAAAAAGGAGAAGCCTCCCAGTCATCCACCTACCCACAACAGATAATGGGATACGCCAAAAATGCCATAGATGGTGCAAAAGACAACGATTACCACAGTGGCTCCTGCACTCAAACCAACCTGGACAGAGATCCCTGGTGGAGGCTGGACCTGAAACAAAACTACAAGATATCAAATGTCGTCATAACAAATTTGGACCTTTTTCCGGAGTTGCTGATGGGGGCCGAGGTCCGAATCGGGAACTCCCTGGATAACAACAACCCGGTGTAAGTTCATGTTAGGGCCAATTACTTTTACCTTGAAGACGACATAACCAATAAGTCTCATTTTGTGTTTTCCAAAATCTCTTTCTTTCTGTTTCAAATGTTCTGTTTCTCCAGAAAGTCCTGACTTTTCTTTCCCATCTTACATTTCTTGTGTTTCCTAACATTATACTGTCTACGTTTCACCACAAAGTCCATTCTTCTGTCTCTCTGCAACATCTTATGCTTCTCCATAATGTTGTGAGGGTGTCGCGGGGCGGTAGCCGTGGTCAAGGTCCTCAGAAGCCCCGGCCAACTTCATAGGGTGGGAGATATAGTGATTGGTGGTGGTGTGGACCTGGCTAGGTGTGAGGGTCTGTGTCATGCAGGTCATACTGCATGAGCGGCTGCATGCCACCAAAGACCAGGTCCTTTCCACTGTAAAGACAGACAATGAGAGACCTTCCATCGGAGTGCACAAGCTCTTCTAACACCTGTTACTGTATTGACCTGTTTGCCAAGTGTCCGTCCAAAGACTCTTACTTACGGAGGCAGGCCACTGACGGGATAGTCTATTCAGAGTCTAGGGCCTGAAGTACTTTGTAGTAGGATGAAGCTACTTCTCTAAAAATCCTCACTCCTAGAGTCCTTCCTGAGAGCTCTAGTCTCTCTTTCTGCTAGATGGTATGGTTGTTTGGCAACCCAGAGTCCGAATGCCACAATGTCATTGCCTCCCTCGGGGGGGTAGTGTCATACCTGAGAGCAACAGAGGATATCCATACCAGGCAAAAGCAAAGCACACAACACCTTTCTGCCTCCAGGCCTGAAGGGGGAGATCTAAAGCCTGGGTTCAGGGTAGCTCCCTTATAAATTCTGGTCTGGGGTGGAGTTGGTTAGTTCAGTTCCTTGGAGGACTGAGGAAGACATCCTGTGGACTGGAGCAGTGCTAAGCTCATCCTAGGAAAGCTAAAGCCTAGCTTGAGGGACCCGTAGGCAAAGGTCTGAGGAAGTCGAGGAGAGTCTGGGGAGTTGAGCAGTGTCGAGCTCACCCCAGTGTAGAAAGCGCCAAGAACCGGACACCGGAGTCTGAGGATGTGCAGGGCCTAACGTCCCAGCAGCCAATACCGGAGGGTGGGGAATTCCAAGTCCCCCAGCCACACCAAAGTGCCCACAGGCAAAGCAGCATGAAGAGCCCAGGAGCAGCCGCCCGGGAAGTAGGGCTGGAGAAGGACTCGAGCTGCCTATCATACCGGCACAATGCAGGAGAGAGGGGGCCGCAGTTTAGCTTAAAGCAGCAGGGACCCGCAGAGAGAGCGCAGCAGGGAGGCCTCAGAACTTGCCGGGTGAGGAGAACCCTGAGTTGTTCCCAGGTTGCACGGTCTCCCAGTTATTTCACCTGTCCTGGCACCAGTACCAACAGTAAAGGACCTGAGGAACCAACAACTGTCAGTCTGTCTGTTACATTTTGCCCTCCATCCTGCAATCCAACGACCTTCCAACATCCACTGCCCTGGGGACCCTCTCTACCCATGGGGAGCCACTCCATCCCAGCTGCCTGTCCATCGTCCCCACAGGCTATGCAGCAGCGGTGGCCACCCATAGTAGCAAACCATGTGTGGCGTCACAACCTTTATGCCTAAAACATTTCCCCCCACATTTTTAGTGACTTTGCAGGGCCACCGAAGCCAGGTCTTAGCCCCCGTGCATCCCCCAAGAGACCAAACCAGCCTGGTTCTGAGTACCCCACAGCTCTGGGGGAGAGTCAGTTGTAGTCACCACAAACACCCGCTAGCTGTGGCCTAGGTATTCCACACAACTTGCATGTGTGACTTGACACTTGTCACAACACTACACTCTACACTACTACTGAACCCAGATGGAGTCTGCCCTCTGTGAGAAGTCTGAGTCTGAGAAAGCGCTGTAGACAATTCTTCTGAAGAATGGGCTGTTTATTGTAGAGGATGCAATAGAGCAGATACAGGATACAAAGCTCGCGGGCGGCAGGTGTCCAGACGGGTGACAATGGGGTGATGTTGCGGTGTGGCCCTGAGCGCTAGCACAACAGCCTTTTTAAAAATAGGCGTTAAGGGCGACTTCATGATGGCGTGTGTATGTAAGAGCAAAGAGAAGGTAAGTGTTCAGTATGAGAGCCTCTCTACTAATTACATTACAAGCAATAAGTCTGTATTAACCTTATCTAGAAGTATTAATCTCATTCTGGCTCTGGGCTCATAGAATTCTCCATATAGACAAAGCCTTTGTTCAGGTACAGGTTCAGGCTTATCACTACATCCTCTAACTTCTACCATAAAATGCAATATTCCTCCTCATTATTACCTATTAGAATATGCCTGGAGTCTTCTAATTAATGTTTCTATACTGGCCGGAGACTGTGAGATCATTTTTACTATTCTCTTCTAGATCTATCAGCCTCTGGGGTCTGGGGTCCTGGGGTCCTCCATACGTTGGTCAAGCAGCATTAGGACCAGACCAGTTTTTCTCCAGAAAGTGTCCAGGACATGACTGCTTAGTCCTGTCTTCTTCCCACTAAGTGCCTTCTTCATTCATTAATGTTATAGTCATTGTCAGGATACAGCCCTCTCATGCCCCCTTATCATCAAGACAATCAGGGAATTGACCGAGAATAAGTACATGAGATTGTTCTGCTATATGCCAATTATTGAGGCACTTGCAGCCAGGGAATTGTATATATATATCACTGGTTCCTGAGCATGCAATATATCTATACCTCCATACTGTCACTGCCGAGTTCCACAATAACACAAAATAATATACTGCCACCACCAGCCAATTATACAGGCCAACTGAACACCCGTTATTGGTAATAGGAGGCTTACATGGGTTTGTGGTTTAAGTACATAGAGCAAGAATGATGCTTTTACATTTTATATATTTAATCCAATAGACTCGGCTGTTTACAAAAATATACTAGGTTTTACAAAGGGAACAAATACAATACAGCATAGACAATTACATAAAGTAAAAGGGAAAAAACGTAAGAACGTACTAAGGCTCGTGACACAGGTGTGACCTCCAAGCTTGATTATAATTTGGCATTTGTTTTTATCAGCCCAAGTTACACCTAACAACCTCAAGTGGGCTGGATATGGAAGGGATTTTAGAACTACAGATAAATATGAAGTTGCAGATTTCCTCATATCTCGGCCTCTGAGCATCACACATGGAAGATATTGCTGTCATATTTTCTGTTATGAATTTATCTTTCCATTGATAGGACACATGACTTGGCCACTGTTATCCCACCGGCCAATATTAATTTGGGGCTAATTTGTACATCCCACAAATAAAGTAAGATATATATCACGTTCAGCCCGAAACCCTGAGGCCGAAAATAGGCCAGCCATACTTCTGAGAGTTATGTACAGCTTAATATTAATATCTTTATACTGCCCCAGATATGTCTAGAAAAACCCTTTTAAGTTCACCAGTCTTATATCTTATATGTATAGTTCTCCGCCCCGGATTACACACAGGGAAGAATTGTGTCAGAGCTTTAATAAGTCTACTTTCTTTAATTAAAATTAGTCACTTATCTGATGCCAGATAAAGCATGTGGTTGTGAGATTGTCTCCTGTTTCAGGCTCTGAATGGAAGTTGTAATTGGTGCTGATGACAGATGAAGAAAATATCTATGACTTGCCACTATAGAAATATGTTGGGGCTTCTAATTGGTGCTGATGACGGATGAAGAAAATATCTATGACTTGCCACTATAGAAATATGTTGGGGCTTCTAATTAGTGCTGATGACGGATGAAGAAAATATCTATGACTTGCCACTGTGGAAATATGTTGGGGCTTCTAATTAGTGCTGATGACGGATGAAGAAAATATCTATGACTTGCCACTATAGAAATATGTTGGGGCTTCTAATTGGTGCTGATGACGGATGAAGAAAATATCTATGACTTGCCACTATAGAAATATGTTGGGGCTTATGATTTATTAGGAGTTTTTCCTGACAGACATTTTTATTTGGCTTTATATTAAAATTGGATATAAACGTGATAAATGTGGTGGAGTGTGCAGGTGATCATAAGGTTTTTCTGGTTTCCTCCTCCAGGTGCGGCACAGTCACAGATGTGACCTCGGCCATCTTGACCTTCTGCTGTAGGGGGATGGAGGGTCAGTACGTCAGCGTGGTGATCCCAGGACGCCCCGAGTATCTGTCACTGTGCGAGGTCGAGGTGTATGGAAGCCTGGTCACTGCCAAGCTCTAATAACTTCAAGCCATCAGCTCTTTTCTTCACTACCAAGTCTTATCGAATTTTCTTCTCTATTTTCCTTGGGGGTTTTCCGTTCTATAAACACTTGTTTTGGGGGTGAGAGGAAATGTGTTATAAGGAGGCTTCTACTTTTGGGAAATGTCAATAATAAACTCATGTTCTGTCACTCGGGCTCCACGTCTTCATTTTTGGAATCAGCCACCTGAGAGCAGATAACAGCTTGTAGCACTGTGCCACTGAATGAATTCTGTTCGTTAAATTCCTCCGTTATCCAACCAAAACCCACATTTTAAATAACAAATGAACACTGCTTGCCACTTGGATAAATGTGACCATCTATGTCACAACTAGTTCTACTCCAATATATCTAATACAGTGTTCTGCCCATTTATATGCATACTGTAATACCAGTTATAACCTTTAGGCTACCTTTAGACGCGGCAGCTTTTCTAGGAATTTCACTGGCAACTTACTGGTTGCAGTGAAATCATGGACACAATGTTCTATCTTATTGCTGTGTACAAATGGAACAAGGTCTCCATGATTTCACTGCTACCATAAGTTGCCAGTGAAATTCCTAGAAAAGTTGCCGCGTGTAAAGGTACCTTTAGAGGTCTCCAAATACCCATTTATGTTGTTTCTGCTCATATAAGAGTGTCTCCTTTAAGAATGAGTTATTCCATGTGGGACCGCCCCCCTCCTTCCTCCTGTGAGAGGGAGACTTGCAGACATCTTGCTGAACTTCTGAGGGATCAGACTTATTGCCCCTAGCTCCTGTCCCCTCTTCCTACAACTTTCCTCCTCTTGTCAGATGATTCCGTTTTTACCACATCACCAATAAATGAAGCCTTAAGCATCCATACAGTCTGTTTGCTGGGGAAGTGAATGAAGGTTAAGCTGTATGCTACATATCCACAGCACGACACGGGGAAGAAGGCAGAACATACAGGGAACTACAGGTTTAGTCACAAGGTGCCAACATTAAAGCCATCACAGAGAAGAATGTGATATACAAGATATTTGGTGGTGGAACATTATCTGCACAAATTGTGCACAATAGTCAAACTTGTCTGTGCAACAGTAGAAAAGTGAGAACTTGCCCTCTGCTGACCACTAGTGGCCAAAGTGAAAACTGCACTGTTTCTATTGTATAATTGTATACCCGAGATAATATCACACTATGACTATCCAGGTTCTTCCAGCCACCAGAGAACTGCCAATGAGCTCCACCACAAACAAGAGGACACCGGGGACACAGGAACAATGGTGGGCTCTAATGCTAATCAGAAGGGAGATAGGACATCTCCTTTACTGACTTGAGGCTGTACCCTAAACTCCCTAACATCTCTATACAGGTTCTTTCACCTTGTCACTGACTGGAATACATAATGCCTTGTTAACTCTGAATTTACCTTGCTAGGGAGATGGCGGGCAAGAACACTTGTCCCATTGCTGCAATAATAAACACAAGGGAAGGTAAATAAACAGGGGAAAACACCAAAAGATAAACACCACCTTCTCCCAGCAGGACTACACCAACAACAAGGTCTCTAGCATCAGCCAGACTCTTGTGACTCCTAGAGCAACCTTCCTCCTCTGTGGCTAGTTAAGGAATGTGGATTCTCAGAAGGAACATAAGACTATATAAGATGATAGGTGAGGTCACCCACTGGATGCACATGAGAAGAATTAATCAGAAGCTGCTGGCAAGGAAAACTGACATTAACCCTTGAAACACCAAAAGAAAAAGAAAACACATTTAATATTCATATTTAATATCATTTAGTATCCGGGTTCCTCCAGCCACCAGAGAACCCCCCAACAATCACCATCACAAGCAAGGGGACACGCAATAATGGTGGGTCCTCGCGCTAGGCAGAGGGGAGATGGGACATCTCAACATCTCCTGTACTAACCTGAGGTTGTATCCTAAACTCCCTAATGTCCATATACATGTTTTTTTCACCCCGTCGCCAAGCAGAATTCATAGTCCATCGTTAGTGTGGCGCCCCACGAAGCAGGCGTCACAGAGGGGTACTGAACCCGTAAAAGAGGTGCAGATGCTCCAGCTGTAAGTGAACCCTAGGATGGTGGGTGGGACCCATTCTCAGCACTCCCACATTAGTTTAGAGGGTAGGAGGTTACCCGGGAGGGAATAAATTCACCTCTAGGGGGAACAAGGAGGTCTTAGGTCTTTGGTCTCTGCTCCTAGGCTTTTGAGCTTAAGGTCTCTCGGCTGAGGGATCGGGAGGAGAGAAAGAGGAAGAAGAGAGGGTTTAAGGAGAATGTGAAAGGAGCTTTCCAGGAGAGCAGCCAGTCTGGGAAAGAGGGGCCAGCCAGATAGGTTCTCCCAGACAGCTTACCGGGCACCAGAACCCGCAGACTGCTGGAGCTACATGCACGGCAGAGAATACGGATTCCTGTGGAGTCTTCAAGTCTCCTGGACACCAGAGCAGTCCACAAGAAGGGTACCAGGCACTGCCAAAGGAACGAGTGGCCAGCCAGCAGAGGGTTACCCGACAGCAGCGAAGGTGAGAGAGGACAGGAGGCCAGGCTGGATTTTACATCACCGGGCTTCACACCAAACTGGAAAGCAGGGAAGAACAGACGCGGGTTAGTTAAAGAAGGCACACGAAGGGTTCCACCACACCACCTGGGATCCACTTGCAGCCACCCGTTAGCTACCTGTTCTTGTAACATCTAAAGTGCTGAACTGTGAACTTTGTATGATGCTGATGCAAGTTAACAGTTTGTACCCGGAGGAAAAGTGACTTTGCCTCTGCCTGTATTTCCTTTCATGAACTTGTTCCCCATACAGGAACACAGCCCCGAAGGTCCAGCCCTACCTGTAGAGGACTTTACCAGACTAGCCGCATTACCATCTACCTCTGGCGGACTGTGGCGGCGCTGGTGACACCTCACCAGAAACTACAGGTGGCGTCACGACAACTTGTAAATAAAACCCCCTGTTAATATACCCTTTACAAAGAAGTCCCCCAGGACACGTGATCAGGCGCGGCCACCACTCCCCATGACACAGGAGCGTTAACCCTTTGGAGCCTGATACCAAAGCCTGGGGCTCGACATATCTTGTCTGGTGTCATGAACAGGATATAGTGCCCGGTATCACCGAGTACTGTGCACCTTGGACTTGGACTTGTGTATTGAAACAAACTTTTTCCGTCATTCCTTGGCGCCAAAAATGGGTTCCCGCCATTACTGCAGGAGGACCCAAGATGGCGCCGTAGCCATGTACTAAACGCCATGTGCAGGCCCGGGGGTGTGCCTCAGCCCCTAGAAAGAGGGCCAAGACAGAGGCGCCAAAAAGTGTGGCACGGAATCGGGAACCGAGCAACCGTGATCCCTCATCCAAGTAGTCATCAGCCCCGGTTTCCGAGTACCCCCCTACCCTGTCGACCGCCTCTCAACAATGTTGTTTCAACATCGTTCCTGACGTAACTTTTGAACAATGTCGGAAACGATGTTGAAAGATGTAACAGGGCCTTTACAAATACTGAGGTAACAACTCACAATATACTCAGCGTGTGCATGAGGCCTTACAGATACTGAGGTAACAACTCACCAAATACTCAGCGTGTGCACGAGGCCTTACAGATACTGAGGTAACAACTCACCAAATACTCAGTGTGTACACGAGGCCTTACAGATACTGAGGTAAAAACACCAAATACTCAGCGTGTGCATGAGGCCTTACAAATACTCAGGTAACAACTCACCAAATACTCAGTGTGTGCACGAGGTCTTACAAATACTGAGATAACAACTCACCAAATACTCAGCGTGTGCACGAGGCCTTACATATCCTGAGGTAAAAACTCACCAAATACTCAGCATGTGCACGAGGCCTTACAGATACTGAGGTAAAAACTCACCAAATACTCAGCATGTCCACGAGACCTTACAGATACTGAGGTAAAAACTCACCAAATACTCAGTGTGTGCACGAGGTCTTACAAATACTGAGATAACAACTCACCAAATATTCAGCGTGTGCACGAGGCCTTACATATCCTGAGGTAAAAACTCACCAAATACTCAGTGTGTGCACGAGGCCTTACAAATACTGAGGTAAAAACACCAAATACTCAGCGTGTGCACGAGGCCTTACAGATACTGAGGTAACAACTCACCAAATACTCAGCGTGTGCACGAGGCCTTACAGATACTGAGGTAAAAACTCACCAAATACTCAGCGTGTGCACGAGGCCTTACAGATACTGAGGTAAAAATTTACCAAATACTCAGCGTGTGCACAAGGCCTTACAGATACTGAGGTGAAAAGTCACCAAATACTCAGCGTGTGCACGAGGCCTTACAGATACTGAGGTAAAAACTCACCAAATACTCAGCGTGTGCATGAGGCCTTACAGATACTGAGGTAAAAACTCACCAAATACTCAGCATGTGCACGAGGCCTTACAGATACTGAGGTAAAAACTCACCAAATACTCAGCATGTCCACGAGGCCTTACAGATACTGAGGTAAAAACTCACCAAATACTCAGCGTGTGCATGAGGCCTTACATATACAGAGGTAAGAACTCACCAAATACTCGGTGTGTGCACGAGGCCTTACATATCCTGAGGTAAAAACTCACCAAATACTCAGCGTGTGCAGGAGGCCTTACAGATACTGAGGTAAAAACTCACCAAATACTCAGTGTGTGCACGAGGTCTTACAAATACTGAGATAACAACTCACCAAATACTCAGCGTGTGCACGAGGCCTTACATATCCTGAGGTAAAAACTCACCAAATACTCAGCATGTCCACGAGGCCTTACAGATACTGAGGTAAAAACTCACCAAATACTCAGCGTGTGCATGAGGCCTTACATATACAGAGGTAAGAACTCACCAAATACTCAGTGTGTGCACGAGGCCTTACAGATCCTGAGGTAAAAACTCACCAAATACTCAGCGTGTGCACGAGGCCTTACAGATACTGAGGTAACAACTCACCAAATACTCAGCGTGTGCACGAGGCCTTACAGATACTGAGGTAAAAACTCACCAAATACTCAGCGTGTGCACGAGGCCTTACAGATACTGAGGTAAAAATTTACCAAATACTCAGCGTGTGCACAAGGCCTTACAGATACTGAGGTAAAAATTTACCAAATACTCAGCGTGTGCACAAGGCCTTACAGATACTGAGGTGAAAAACTCACCAAATACTCAGCGTGTGCACGAGGCCTTACAGATACTGAGGTAACAACTCACCAAATACTCAGCGTGTGCACGAGGCCTTACAGATACTGAGGTAAAAACTGACCAAATACTCAGCGTGTGCACGAGGCCTTAGGGCGGCTTCAGACTGCGGCAGCGTCCGGTCCGGGGCTGTCAGGAGTGACAGGCTGGAGCGGAGTTTTTCTGCATAGAATCCTGTCGGGCTGCACGGAGCTGGATCGCGGCGGGTGGTAATTAGCTGCTATCCGGCTGCCAGCTCGCCGGATGTATCCTGCAGAAGTGGGGATTTGTCTGCCGATTCCAAAAACGGTGCATGCACCGGATTTGGAATCGGCAGACAAATCCCCACTTCTGCAGGATACATCCGGCGAGCTGGCAGCCGGATAGCAGCTAATTACCACCCGCCGCGATCCAGCTCCGTGCAGCCCGACAGGATTCTATGCAGAAAAACTCTGCTCCAGCCTGTCACTCCTGACAGCCCCGGACCGGACGCTGCCGCAGTCTGAAGCCGCCCTTACAGATACTGAGGTAAAAATTTACCAAATACTCAGCGTGTGCACAAGGCCTTACAGATACTGAGGTGAAAAACTCACCAAATACTCAGCGTGTGCACGAGGCCTTACAGATACTGAGGTAAATACTCACCAAATACTCAGCGTGTGCACGAGGCCTTACAGATACTGAGGTAAAAACTCACCAAATACTCAGCATGTGCACGAGGCCTTACAGATACTGAGGTAAAAACTCACCAAATACTCAGCGTGTGCACGAGGCCTTACATATCCTGAGGTAAAAACTCACCAAATACTCAGCGTGTGCACGCGGCCTTAAGGGCCCGTTATACGTTGATATCGTTACCGATATCGTTGGTATGTCACGGCTTTTGGGGCAGAGCAATGACGTCGTAACGACGTCGTTGCGTGTGACATGTAGATTCAACCAACGATAAGTCGGCTGATCGTTGATCGGAGGTTTATGATCACGACCTTAAATCAGTCGTTGATCGTCCGTCCAACCTGCAGGATCGGTGTGTGTGACACCTTGATAACGATGTCGTTAATGACTTCGCCTATTCAGGATTGAAGAACGTAGGCGATCAAACGACCGCATGTATCGCTCGTTTGTCGCGGAATCGTTGCTGCGTCGTTCACAATATCTGTACGTGTGACATCTCACCAGAGATCATTGAATGGATAGATGGCCATAATATCTAGTATGGACATCCTGTGGTGCCACGGGCCCTGATTGGTCAATAATTTTAAGGTTTTAATTAGGTCGATTTTTAGATTATAACCAGGCAGAATTTTGGTTGTTGTCAAGGTGCACAGCCATTCTGAGGTAAATTCTGCCTCTCACGTGATTGGCTGCCAGGTGTAGGTAGATACCTGGCAGCATTTTCATTGGTTAAGCTCCCCTGGGCAGGAGATATGACTTGTATTTAAACAGCTGTTTCAGGATTAGCCGGCTGCAGTCCAGCGGGATCCTGTGAAGAAAAGAAAAGACCCACCCGTCCCAAACTTTATTGTTTCCTGTCGTGATGTTTTTATTATTGGGAATGATCGGCAGTAATCTGCCGGGATCGGTATATTGAAATTTTAAGTATTTATTGATTTAATTTAATAGTTTTTGAATATTTACCTATTGATTATTGAGTGTTTAATAATATTATTTACTCCTAATAAAACATCACGACCTTGTTTGTGCCACACAGTTGTTGTTGTCCAGTTATTTTATTATTATTATGTTTAAGGTATGGGGTATTGGTAAATAATTTAATAATAGGCCTTGTGGTACCATGAGGTAAACACTCACCAAATACTCAGCGTGTGCACGAGGCCTTACAAATACTGAGGTAAAAACTTACCAAATATTCAGCGTGTGCACGAGGCCTTACATATACTGAGGTAACAACTCACCAAATACTCAGCGTGTGCACGAGGCCTTACAGATACTGAGGTAATAACTCACCCAATACTCAGCGTGTGCATGAGGCCTTACATATACTGAGGTAACAACTCACCAAATACTCAGCGTGTGCACGAGGCCTTACAGATACTGAGGTAACAACTCACCAAATACTCAGCGTGTGCACGAGGCCTTACAAATACTGAGATAAAAACTCACCAAATACTCAGCGTGTGCACGAGGCCTTACAGATACTGAGGTAAAAACTCGCTAAATACTTTGCGTGTGTATGAGGTCCTACAGATACTAAGGTAACAACAAACCAATTTCCCTGCTTTTGGCGTGTGAAGGGGCAATAGGGATGGAATCAGCGTCGTCTACTGATTTCCCAGAGGCGTGCCACAGTGTGCTGGAGACCGCCCCCCCTCAGCGATGATTGGTGGTGGCTACTAAGTTTCCATTGGCTGTCCCTTCACAGAGCGACATATTGGAAGAGCTGTCCATTCACACTACACAATGGCAATGGCGTCATGTATTATCCAGCCTTCCTGCGTAGGCTGCCCAATCATGATGCTATTGTGTTGTCTAAGCGTGTTTGGGGGGGGGGTGCAGAATACACAAGTCTGTCACACCTATGTTCTCGCGGCGCTGAACATGTACGCCCACATTCCTTTGGGGATTGCAGCGTGTGAAGCGGTGTCAGGAGTCAACTGGATATTTACCACTGTTGGTGTGGGAACTTCCGGGGAGCCACGTTCCCTTAGGTTGAGGACGAAATTGCGGCGTGTAAATGCGCCTTCGGCGTTCGGAGGCAACCATGAAAAATGTGCACGCGCACGTTCGGTTGCCTCCGATCGCCGGTGATCATTGCGGCGTGTAAAAGGTACCCTTAAGGTACCTTTACACGCCTCAACTATTACCGGCGATCGGAGGCAACCGAAAGTGCACGTGCACGTTTTTGACAGTTGCTACCGAACACCGATTCCGCATGTACACGCTGCAATTGCGCCCTCAACCTAAGGGAACGTGGCTCCCCGGAAGTTGCCACTTAGGGCCCTCGATTGGGTTCCCGTCTGGATCCTGAACTTACGGTCCCTGCCCCTCAATGGTGGGTACCCCTTGGTATAGCTGCGGTGGTTGGTAGGCTGTGAGTCGGGCTCCTAGGAAGCCTACGACCACTCCGGGTTCTGTGGTGCAGGGATGAACCAACTGGACCACGTCGGAGCCGGTACTCCGGTTTCTGGACTGGGCTCGGGTCTTCAATCACCCGCTCTGACTTTTCCCTCTTTCTCTTCTGGGCCACCAGTTGACGTGCCCTCCCTGTCAGCTGTCACGACTTGACCTTTCTGTTCTTGTCTCTCCACTGTTCTAACTCCTTGCTCCTTTCCCCACTGCTATATACCCTAGCTCTCCTCCCACCAGGACCGGTTACCCTGGGAGCGGGTGCCTAATTGGTCCTCTATCACTAGGTGTTGCATGTAGTGTATGGAGCCTCAGGATTATCCTACTCACCACTGGAACGGAGAATACGACACCTTCAGTCAGGGGTGTAGTACCCCCCTGTGAGACGCACTCTTAGTGGGGCGCCACACTCATACATTGGGGGGCCCCTGAGTGCTTCCCCCAACACCGGGGGGCCCCTTAGCACTGCCCCCACACCAGGGGGCCCCTGAGCACTGACCCCAACATCAGGGGGTCCCTGAGCACTGCTCCCACACCAGCCGTTGATCTCTCAGACTCTGTAGCGTGAGCTGCAGCTGCTGCTGCTCCTGTGTGTTTGGAGATACAGGAAATAGAGCAGCTGCAGATCTCACTACATGACAGGCTGTCTGAGATCAACGGCTGCCGCTGTGGGCAGAGGTGTATCTAGGTTTTCTGGCACCCGGGGCAAGAGTTCAGTTTGGCGCCCCCCCGCAGTCTGAGTAGACGTCATTTGACCAAGTGACCAATCATCCATATGCAATTTTTACACTTAGGGCCTTTTCACATAGGCGTTTTTTTTAAAATGCGGCAGTTGCTGTAAAAGACCCGCATCTGCCGCATTTTCCGCCTAGCGGCCGCACTTCCTTCATGTTCGCGGCAAGCCCCATGCATTGTCTATCTGGGCTTGCGGTAAGTGTGCGGCAGGTTGTGCGGTTCCGGCAGTTGCGGCCGCGAAAATAAACGCGGCCAGCCGCATTTTTTTTGCGGCCGGAGCCGCACTTGTCGAACACTTACCGCAAGCCCCCATAGACAATGCATAGGGCTTACTGCAAACGTGGTGCAAGTGCGGCCGCTGGGCGGAAAATGCGACACATGCGTTTTTTTTACCGCAACTGCCGCATTTTTCAAAAAACGCCTATGTGAAGGCAGCCTTACAGGAACAGTGATTGCTGAAACCAGTGAGAGCTGTTCCTGACAGTGAGTATATTACATGTTGTTAGGAGCGGGCTAAAATGCGTTTGCGTTCCCTTGCGCTTTTTAAAAGTACCCTGCTAACGCAACATGTTGCATTTTTGTGCGTCTGAGGATGCTTGGTATATATGCAAGCATCCTGAAGCGCACCAATAATGCAAGCAGCTCAATGGAGCCGCACTGCCATATGGGTGGCACCGCAGCCAAGCGGAGTGTCTGGCCGTCCGGATCTCTCTCTCTCCTCACCTCTCTTCTCGCTGCTCCGATATTCTCAACATTTGCTCTGACGCTCTGCACATATCAGTGATGACAACATCGTGCCCCTCCATGCTGAGCTGCAGAATGCAGACAGCGACAGAGGAGACTCTGGAGAAGAATGCTGCTGGCAAAGGTGGCTGAGACTATAGGAGTGGGAGCGGAACAGCGGGGGACTACCACTGGTACACATACCTCGTATGCACGCGGCTCCACTCCATACACCTCGTACACACACAGCTCCACTCCATACACCTTGTACACACGCAGTTCTGCTCCATACACCTCGAACACACGCAGTTCCGCTCCATACACCTCGTACACACTCGGCTCTGCTCCATACACCTCGTACACACTCGGCTCCGCTCCATACACCTCGTACACACACAGCTCCGCTCCGTACACCTCGTACACACACAGCTCCGCTCCGTACACCTCGTACACACACAGCTCCACTCCATACACCTTGTACACACGCAGTTCCGCTCCATACACCTCGAACACACGCAGTTCCGCTCCATACACCTCGTACACACTCGGCTCCGCTCCATACACCTCGTACACACTCGGCTCCGCTCCATACACCTCGTACACACTCAGCTCCACTCTGTAAACCTCGTACACATGCGGCTTCACTCCGTACACCTCGTACACACACAGCTCCGCTCCATACACCTCATGCACACACTGCTCCGTTCCATACACCTCGTACACACACAGCTCCGCTCCATACACCTCGTGCACACACAGCTCCGCTTCATACACCTTTTACATACGCAGCTCCGTACACCTCGTACACTCTCGGCTCCGCTCCATACACCTAGTAAACACTCGGCTCCATTCCGTACACCTTGTACACACTCGGCTCTGCTACGTACACCTCGTACATACTCTGCTCCACTCCGTACACCTGGTACAGATGCAACTCCACTTCGTACACCTCGTACACACTTGGCTCCGCTCCATACACCTCGTACACACACAGCTCCGCTCCGTGCACCTCGTACACACACAGCTCCGCTCCGTACACCTCGTACACACACAGCTCCACTCCATACACCTTGTACACACGCAGTTCCGCTCCATACACCTCGAACACACGCAGTTCCGCTCCATACACCTCGTACACACTCAGCTCCACTCTGTAAACCTCGTACACACGCGGCTTCACTCCGTACACCTCGTACACACACAGCTCCGCTCCATACACCTCATGCACACACTGCTCCGCTCCATACACCTCGTACACACACAGCTCTGCTCCACACACCTCGTACACACACAGCTCCGCTCCATACACCTCGTACACACACAGCTCCGCTCCAAACATCTCGTACACACGCAGTTCCGCTCCATACACCTCGTACACACACAGCTCCGCTTCATACACCTTTTACATACGCAGCTCCGTACACCTCGTACACTCTCGGCTCCGCTCCATACACCTCGTAAACACTCGGCTCCATTCCGTACACCTTGTACACACTCGGCTCTGCTCCGTACACCTCGTACATACTCTGCTCCACTCCGTACACCTGGTACAGATGCAACTCCACTTCGTACACCTCGTACACACGCGGCTCCACTCCGTACACCTCGTACACATACGGCTCTGCTCCATACACCTCGTACACATTCGGCTCCGCTCCTTACACCTCGTACACACACGGCTCCGCTCCATACACCTCGTACACACTCGGCTCCGCTCCGTACACCTCGTACACACTCGGCTCTGCTCCGTACACCTCGTACACACTCGGCTCCGCTCCGTACACCTCGTACACACATGGCTCCGCTCCTAACACCTAGTACCCACTTGGCTCTACTCCATACACCTCATACACACTCGGCTCCGCTCCGTACACCTCGTACACACTCGGCTCTGCTCCATACACCTCGTACACACACAGCTCCGCTCCATTCACCTCGTACACACACAGCTCCACCCCATACACCTCGTACACACGCAGTTCCGCTCCATACACCTCGAACACACGCAGTTCCGCTCCATACACCTCGTACACACTCAGCTCCACTCTGTAAACCTCGAACACACGCGGCTCCGCTCTGTACACCTCATACACACGCGGCTCCGCTCCATACACCTCGTACACACACAGCTCCGCTCCATACACCTCGTACACACACAGCTCCGCTCCGTACACCTCGTACACACTCGGCTCTGCTCCATACACCTCGTACACACACAGCTCCGCTCCATTCACCTCGTACACACACAGCTCCACTCCATACACCTCGTACACACGCAGTTCCGCTCCATACACCTCGAACACACGCAGTTCCGCTCCATACACCTCGTACACACTCGGCTCCGCTCCATACACCTCGTACACACTCAGCTCCACTCTGTAAACCTCGTACACACGCGGCTCCGCTCTGTACACCTCATACACACGCGGCTCCGCTCCATACACCTCGTACACACACAGCTCCGCTCCATACACCTCGTACACACACAGCTCCGCTCCATACACCTCGTACACACACAGCTCCGCTCCATACACCTCGTACACACACAGCTCCGCTCCATACACCTCGTACACACACAGCTCCGCTCCATACACCTCGTACACACACAGCTCTGCTCCATACACCTTTTACACACGCAGCTCCGTACACCTCGTACACTCTCAGCTCCGTTCCGTACACCTCGTACACACTCGCCTCTGCTCCGTACACCTCGTACACACTCTGCTCAGCTCCGTACACCTCGTACACATACGACTCCACTCCGTACACCTTGTACACACGCGGCTCCGCTCTGTACACCTCGTACACACGCGGCTCCGCTCCGTACACCTAGTACCCACTTGGCTCCGCTCCGTACACCTAGCAATCACTTGGCTCCGCTCCATACCCCTCGTACACACGTGGCCCTGCTCTGTACACACTCGGCTCCGCTCCGTACACCTCGTACACATGCGACTCCACTCCGTACACCTCGTACACACGCGGCTCCGCTCTGTACACCTCGTACACACGCGGCTCCGCTCCGTACACCTAGTACCCACTTGGCTCCGCTCCGTACACCTAGCAATCACTTGGCTCCGCTCCATACACCTCGTACACACACAGCTCTGCTCCATACACCTCGTACACACACAGCTCCGCTCCATACACCTCGTACACACACAGCTCCGCTCCATACACCTTGTACACACACAGCTCCGCTCCATACACCCTGTACACACTCAGCTCCATACACCTTGTACACACTCGGCTCCGCTCTGTACACCTTGTACACACCCGGCTCCGCTCCGTACACCTTGTACACACTCGGCTCCGCTCCGTACACCTCGTACACACTCAGCTCTGCTCCGTACACCTCGTACACACACGGCTCCCCTCTGTACACCTCGTACACACTCGGCTCCACTCCGTACACCTCGTAAAACCTCGGCTCTGCTCCGTACACCTCGTACACACTCGGCTCTGCTCCGTACACCTCGTACACATGCGCGCTCTGCTCCGTAAACCTCGTACACACGCGGCTTCGCTCACCCTGTACACATGCGTCTCTGCTCAGTACACCTCGTACACACTTGGCTCCTCTCCGTACACCTCGTACACACGCGGCTCTGCTCCGTACACCTCGTACACACACGGGTCCACTCCGTACACCTCTATACATACTCGGCTCCGCTCCGTACACCTCGTATACATGCGGCTCCACTCCGTACACCTACTACCCACTTGGCTCCGCTCTGTACACCTAGTACCCACTTGGCTCCGCTCCATAGCCCTCGTACACACTCGGCTCCGCTCCGTACACACTCGGCTCCGCTCCGTACACCTCGTACACACTCGGCTCTGCTCAGTATACCTCGTACACACTCGGCTCCGCTCCGTACACCTCGTACACACACGGCTCCGCTCCATACACCTCGTACACATTCGGCTCCGCTCCTTACACCTCGTACACACACGGCTCCACTCCATACACCTCGTACACACTCGGCTCCGCTCTGTACACCTCGTACACACTCGGCTCTGCTCCGTACACCTCGTAAACACTCGGCTCCGCTCCGTACACCTCGTACACACATGGCTCCGCTCCGTACACCTAGTACCCACTTGGCTCTACTCCATACACCTCATACACACTCGGCTCCGCTCCGTACATCTCGTGCACACTTGGCTCCGCTCCGTACACCTCGTACACACTCGGCTCTGCTCCATACACCTCGTACACACTCGGCTCTGCTCCATACACCTTCTACACACTCTGCTCCACTCTGTACACCTAGTACACACTCGGCTCCGCTCCGTACACCTCGTACACACTCTGCTCCACTCCATACACCTTCTACACACTCGGTTCCGCTCCGTACACCTCGTACACACTCTGCTCTGCTCCGTACACCTCGTACACACTCGGCTCTGCTCCGTACACCTCGTACACATTCGGCTCCGCTCCGTACACCTCGTACACACTCGGCTCCCCTCCATACACCTCGTACACACTCGGCTCTGCTCCGTACATCTCGTGCACACTTGGCTCCGCTCCGTACACCTAGTACCCACTTGGCTCTACTCCATACACCTCATACACACTCGGCTCCGCTCCGTACACCTCGTACACACACGGCTCCGCTCCGTACACCTCGTACACACATGGCTCCGCTCCGTACACCTAGTACCCACTTGGCTCTACTCCATACACCTCATACACACTCGGCTCCGCTCCGTACACCTCGTACACACTCGGCTCCGCTCCGTACACCTCGTGCACACTCGGCTCCGCTCCGTACACCTCGTACACACTCAGCTCCGCTCCATACACCTCGTACACACTCGGCTCTGCTCCGTACACCTCGTACACACTCGGCTCTGCTCCGTACACCTCGTACACACGCTGCTCTGCTCCGTACATCTTGTGCACACTTGGCTCCGCTCCGTACACCTCGTACACACTCGGCTCCGCTCCATACACCTCGTACACACTCGGCTCTGCTCCATACACCTTCTACACACTCTGCTCCGCTCTGTACACCTAGTACACACTCGGCTCCGCTCCGTACACCTCGTACACACTCTGCTCCACTCCATACACCTTCTACACACTCGGTTCCGCTCCGTACACCTCGTACACACTCTGCTCTGCTCCGTACACCTCGTACACACTCGGCTCTGCTCCGTACACCTTCTACACACTCGGCTCCACTCTGTACACCTCATACACACTCGGCTCCGCTCCGTACACCTCGTACACACTCGGCTCCACTCCGTACACCTCGCACACACTCGGCTCCGCTCCATACACCTCGTACACACTCGACTCCGCTCCGTACACCTCGTACACACTCGGCTCCGCTCCGTACACCTCGTACACACTCTGCTCCGCTCCGTACACCTTCTACACACTCTGCTCCGCTCCGTACACCTCGTACACACTCTGCTCCGCTCCGTACACCTCGTACACACTCTGCTCCGCTCCATACACCTTCTACACACACGGCTCCACTCTGTACACCTCATACACACTCGGCTCCGCTCCGTACACCTCGTACACACTTGGCTCCACTCCGTACACCTCATACACACTCGGCTCCGCTCCGTACACCTCGTACACACTCTGCTCCGCTCCGTACACCTCGTACACACTCTGCTCCGCTCCGTACACCTTCTACACACTCGGCTCCACTCTGTACACCTCATACACACTCGGCTCCGCTCCGTACACCTCGTACACACTTGGCTCCACTCCGTACACCTCGCACACACTCGGCTCCGCTCCGTACACCTCGCACACACACGGCTCCGCTCCGTACACCTCGTACACACTCGGCTCCGCTCCGTACACCTTGTACACACTCGGCTCCGCTCCGTACACCTTGTACACACTCTGCTCCGCTCCATACACCTTCTACACACTCGGCTCCGCTCCGTACACCTCGTACACACTCTGCTCCGCTCCATACACCTTCTACACACTCGGCTCCACTCTGTACACCTCATACACACTCGGCTCCGCTCCGTACACACTCGGCTCCGCTCCGTACACCTCGTACACACTCTGCTCCGCTCCATACACCTTCTACACACTCGGCTCCGCTCCGTACACCTCGTACACACTCTGCTCCGCTCCATGCACCTTCTACACACTCGGCTCTGCTCCGTACACCTTCTACACACTCGGCTCCACTCTGTACACCTCATACACACTCGGCTCCGCGCCGTACACACTCACCTCTGCTACATTCACACTGTAAATCCCTCCTGACATAAACTTAACCTAATCCAGCATCATGACAACCAGTGCAGCAGAGTCCTGCATACACTGGAGCTGATCATGTGACCCCTAACTCCTCCCCTCCATTCACATCATCACAGGTCCTGTCAGCACAGTGTGTGGCTCTGTCGGCTCCCATGGAGGGGGATGGAGGAGGAGGGAGAACTCTGGCGCTGCAGAAGGTTGCAAATGACCTCCCTGCAAATGACCCCCCAGCTGACCCCTGGATATGGCCCTAGTTGTTGGGGCAGTGCTCAGGGGCCCCTGAGGCTAGGGTCACACTTGCGTTGTGACCCTAGCCTGACGCAAGTATTTTCAGCTGCAGTGCATAGCGTTTAATGGTTGGCAAGGTAAACAGTGGGCTGTGTTGCTGGCAGCGCATAGCATTAAACGCTCTGACAATACTTGCATCAGGCTAGGGTCACAATGCAAGTGTGACCCTAGCCTCAAGGGCCCGGTGGGCCCCCTCCAAGCAGTCTGGCCCTGGCACTTGCCCAGGTGCGCTGGGTGCTGACGCCGGGCCTGACTGCACCCTCCTCCGGTGCAGAGCCCTGTCAGGAGAGACGTGAGGGGTCCCCTAGCCGGTTGGGGCCCTGGTGCAGCTCAACCAGCTTCACCATGGTAGGTCCGCCCCTGCATGTTTGCACATCACTACCTAGGCTACCTTCACATTTGCATTCTGCGGAGGGGATCCGCAATGACCACAGCACTGCAAGCCCCTATCTTTATAATGGGAGCGCACAAATCACCCAGTCTCATCTGCACCACAAACTCAACATGTTGCATTTCTGGTGCGGACGAGACTGGGTGATTTGTGCACAGGCATCCGCCTGCACACAGATCACATATGGCAGTGAATGGGTGCACTCGCATTATAAAGATAGGAGCTGCAGAGGGAACCACAAATGTGCCGGTAGCCTTACATAATGACTCTGGTCAGACATCCGCCCTGAGAACATTTTATATGTGAATTAACCAATCACAACGCTCTGTAGTCACGTAATCAGCAGGCGCAGGGGTGTACGCAGGTGTTGCAAAGTAATATGCTTAATTGGTGTTTCATGATTGGTCAATGTCTGGTTAAATAACCCCTGCTGTTACATAGCTCCTGCTCTGTGCATTGAGCTAGTAGTGGGTTATCACGATTGCGCTGTTGGACAGATGGTACGTGTACTCACATGGGGGTATTATTGGAGTCCTCATTGTTTTGTGGTTTTACCTAATCCTGTATTTCATGTTTCTTCTGTGCATTCCAAGTCCCTTCAGGTAGCGTCATGTAGAGGTGTAGCTAGCGTTGTGGATTCAGCATGATGACCAGCTTTGTTCTGTACTACACATTGTAACTTGGTAATCTTGCCTTCACAATGTTTAATGCAGAACCTGGTTGTCTTTGGCTGGCTTCACACCACGGTGTGATCCGATCTGGGGCTGTCAGGCATGACACTGACAGCCCCAGACCAGGCCAGATCAGCACACAGAACCGGAGGGCCAAATGTGCCCTCTGGTCCTATGTGTAGCCGGATGCCTGTAATTGCAGCCGCAGCTGCTGTTTCTTCAAGACTGTGGCTAGCCGTGGTCCTGAAAACAGCAGCGTGAAGCCGCCAATGTCTGGTTGCTGGATTGCCCCGGATACGGGAGGATCTGGCTGAATCCAAGATCCGGCAAATTGGGGAGATTTTTGTCCCTGGACACACATGATGCAAGCAACATTTGTGTCTCCGGAGAAAATAACCTGAATTCTCCCGGATTCCACTGGTGAGATGAGAACGGAAGGCAGAGAGCTGTCATCTGGCTCCATCCCTACCCATAGGCTACTATGGGGCCAAAAACCGGTCCGGGGTTGTCTGGTTTACGCTGGACAGCCCTGGATCAAAAAAAAAAAAACGTGCTGTGAAGCCAACCTTAAACTAAATGTGTGTGTAAGGCTGGCTTCACACCATGTTGTGATCCGGTCCAGGGCTGTCCGGGATGACCCTGACATCCCAGGACCGGATCAGCACACAGAACTGGAGGGCCAAATGTACCTGTGTGCAGCCGGATGGCTGTAATTGCAGCCGCAGCTGCTGATTTTTCAAGACCGCGGCTAGCATGGTCCTGAAACAGCGGTGTGCAGCTGCTGGTATCCGTTTCCCGGATCCTCCCGGACTAGGGCAATCCGGCGCTCCCCAACATTGGAGCCTATGGGGCCGGATTGCCGCGAATCCGGGATCCGGCAAATTGAGGAGATTTTTCTCCCCGGACACATGATGCAAGCATCACTTTTGTGTCTGGAGAGAATAATCTGAATTCTCCTGGATTCCACCGCAGTGATGAAACCAGATGGCAGAGAGCTGCCATCCGGCCCCATAGGCTACTATGCAGCCAAAAACCGGTCCGGGGCTGCCTGGTTTGCACCGGCCAGCCCCGGACCGGATCACCGTGGTGTGAAGCCAGCCTGACCTGTGTTTTGCCAATTTTATGGCCCATCATTACAACCTTTTCAAATACCCTTCACATAGCCTCAACTATATTAACACCACAGCATAATGTAGCCCCCCCCCCCCCTTCAACAAGGGTTGCCCACATGCAAACGTACATGCTCCAAACATGTTGTGTGCCACCAGAGGGGATGTAGACCGAGTAGTGTGTGATGTATGCTGACCATGTGTGTGTGTTATGTAATTTGATATGTGACCATTGTTCACAGATGGCCGGGTATCAGGAGTCTGTGACCCAACGCCTCACCTTGCCACAGGAGGTGGGTTATTGTGTTGGTCTGTTTGACTTTACCACCATGTTTTCACCACCGGTGTGAATTGCGGCATGCATTTCCTCTTTGCCCATCTGCTTCACCTTTGTCTTTCTCTGTTTATAATGCATCTTGTTTGTGTAAATGTTGCTCTTTTTTCTGATCCCGTCACCTAGCTATGTTGGTGCCTCGGGTGAGTATAAGTCACTAGTGCAGTTGGTGTTTTGTTGCTCTCAACTCTTCTCCGGTGTTTTGGGCTCTGATTGTGTATATTTTGGTGCTATTGTGATCACTGATATTGCTTCATGTAGTTGATCTGGTTTTTTTTCTTTCTTTTTCAGGCCCCTCTGGCGCCTGGCTCCGGTCAAGAGGAGTCAGCAGCTGGCGAGGCTCTCCCATCGACATCTGCGGGAGAGCCAGTGCCCGGGACCAGTGGTGGGGAGCCGGGCCCAGGGCCCAGCTCTGAGATTTGTAGGAGACGACCATCTGCCCCACCAAATACGGAGCTGGGTACCTGTGCGAGACGGGTCCTCCAAAATCGAGAGAGTATCTCCGCCTATGATTACTACTACTACTACATCAGTGAAAGGCTGGCCCGGATGGAGCCAGAGCAGCGAGCCATCGTAGAGTGGACCATGCTTTGTCTCCTGGAGGCGGCCGAGGCTGGGTTGCTGCGATGGGGGGTGTCATACCGGCTCCCCCGGAGGCCCCCCTCATGGCTCGCTGCGCGCGCCAGACGCATGGTGAGGAGGCTACAACCTCCTGATACTCCACCTCCCCCAAGAAGAAGCAGCCGTAGAGCTTGAGCCTCCCAGGGAAGATGGCTGTACCAAGAGGAGGTTGGGGAGGCGCCATTGTCTGATCCAGCAGAGGAAGACAGAGATCACTACTAGCCGATGCACTACCTTGACCCTTATTATTGGCTGTAGCCTTGCATTGCCCTGGTGTGGGAAGTTTAATTTTTTTAACACAATATGAATTATTTTTGAAGAGAAAAATAATAATAAATGTTTATGTTAAACAACACTATGTCCATATCTGTTACCTAGACAGGTGTGTGGAGGGGGGGGTTGGATGTGGGTCACATATAGGGTACATTCAGTCCACATTGTGGCCCATGGCGGTAGTTATGGTACAGTATGGTGACATGATTAATATGTGACAACATATAGCTGTGGTTCCAACGTGGCCCAGTGTTTGCCTAATTTAAAATGGCAAACATAAACAAGTGGGTGTCACAAAGGATCACACAGGAGTTTTTGAACAATTTTAATCACCAACACTATGTGTGAATAACATTGCCATCACACACCACAAGGCTGGTTTATTTTAGGGGTAGCCACGACACACTACACACTGTCCCAATGTGGGACACTAAAAAGGCCAACGTGGCCTTAAATCAAAAAAGGTGCCAGCAGGGGGCAAACAAATGTCCAACATGGACCAGTTTATGGGCATGTGGTCCCATTATTGAGGTTGGGCCCATGCGGCCATGGGCTCTCTGGAGGGCGCAGATCATGGCACCCAACCGGGCAAGTTGTTGCTGCCCTTGTTGGTGTGCCCTCTCCATCAGCAGCTGGGCCTCCTGGTGAGCCGCCATCAGCTCATCAATAGTTGGTACACCTGTAGGGGGAATTAGGCACAAATTAATTGATGCAATTTGTTGGAGGTGGTTGTTTTTCACAAATTAAATGAGCCTACGTACGCTCAACATCACCATCACGGTTCTCATGAGGAGGAGATGGTGATGGGCTGAGAGTCCGTCCGGCCGCACGTGCTTGTTTTCTGCCTGCAACAATTAAAAATCAAACAATGTTACCAGCACCACATACTGGTGGCCAAAGCACACAACACTAATGACATTATCAATGCCGTATGCTGCAGCAGACACCACCATAGGCAACACCTGCAGGCTCCATTTCAGGGTGTGGAGACATCACAACACCAGGGCTTGCAACTGAGCTCGAAATACTGGGAGGTGGTGTTGCTCCTGGGCTGGGCGTGTGTGTGTGGCCAGAGGATGTGGCTTTGTGCGCCCGGGGGTCCTGGGCTGTCTGCAGCAAAGCCTTTGCCCACTGGTGGTGAGGGCATGTCGTCACCCTGTGTCCCTGGGGATGGTGGAGTTCCGTGTGACGAGGCCATGTGGTGACCCTCTGGCCCTGGGGATGGTGGAGTTCCGTGTGACGAGGCCATGTGGTGACCCTCTGGCCCTGGGGATGGTGGAGTTCCGGGTGACTAGTCCATGTGGTGACCCTCTGACCCTGGGGATGGTGGAGTCCCGGGTGTTGATGGTGGGTCTTGGCTCTCCAGGACCGGTGGTGTGGGTGGCCTAGGTGCCGTTGGGGACTGGGGTCCCTCCCCAGACAATGATTCCTCCTAATCTGTAATATTAAACAAAAGGGACACAACATATGGAAGACACCTTGTGTGTTTTGCTATGTTACAGCATGAAAGGGTACAAGGTCATGTTGTACGCATGTGCTGTGGGTAGGGGCCGCTACAGTTTGTGATAGGAGTCCAACAACAGTGGGCACATATTGAAAACAACATGCCTTGCCATGGTAGGTGGTTGTCTTTTGAAATTAAGATATGGCAGTAAGCGGCTGGTGTTTGCACCATGGCTGCCTACATATGTACTAATTATTGTTCAGTTGGGTCATACAATGTACACACAATTATGTCACAGGTTAAACATATGTGGGCCAAGGTGTCATGTGTGTGTTTAACATGGCATTGATATGTACTTGTCACATTTACAGTCTGGACACACCTTTTTAAAAAAAGCATAGGTCAAGGATCAGTATAGGCGTCAGCATTAGTGGGACAAAGGAGTGTTTAATACACCTTTATGTTGCAGTGTGAACAAGGCCATGCACATTGAGGACACAACAACCTGGTACAAAACTACACACGATGTGCCGTAGCCCAAAACAACCAGATGTTTGTGCCTTGTTAGTTACATGTACCTTTCAGGGTGTGTATTTGCCATTGGAACATACTCCCCACGCAGCCTGGCAATCCTGGCCCGAAGATCCACAATGCGGCCTGGGCACTTGTGCTTCAGGTCTGCGATCTTCTGGATCTGCTTGCAGGACCTCTACACCCCCAGTTTGTGGAGCAGGGCCCGCTGGATCCTTCTCAGGACGCTGCGTTTGCGCAGCTGTGGGTGTCGGTGATGATGGTCACTCAGGTCTATGAGGACCAAGAGCTCCGCCAGACCCCATGTGGCAGCACGCTGTGCAGTGGCCATGACTCTGCTGCTATGTACAGGGGAGGACCAGGCACCTGGCAGGCCAGAGCAAAACCGAAAAATGTCATGACGTCCTCACGCACACTGGCACCGCCAATAACAAGGTAGCCGTCCGCGGAACGAGAGTAGCATAATTAACACATCAGCGTTGCCTAATTCGCATTCATTGCAGTGCGCTACCTATGCCACCCATGTGCGATGTGTACGCCAATATATTCAGTCATGTGTGGCACTATAATGTACACAGGACATCATCAGAACAACACAACTTCATTTTGCTGCGCTATTGAGTGCCCGCCTAATTGTACTTCTGTGTGGTGCTGAAGTGACAGCTCATCAAAGATGGCGCCCTGTGCAGGGACAGCCAATAGTTACAGTAGCCCCCACCAATCATAGCTGATGTGGCGCAGTATCCAGCACGCTGTGGCACGCCTCCGGGAAATCACTAGGTGACGCAGATTCCATCCCTATTCCCCGTTCACACGCCAAAACCAGGGCAATTCACCTTCAGGGTTGACTCTGGTTTTTGAACAATGCTCTGAAACCGCAATCGGGAGCAACTTCAAAAATCACCACCGGGTTCCACAATTACACACCACAATTTCAAGGCAACGGTGACGGAAATCCTGATTGCCTCTCAGTTGCTACACCTTAGTTGCGGCGTGTAAAGGTACCCTTACAGATACAGAGGTAAAAACTCACCAAATACTCAGCGTGTGCACAAGGCCTTACAGATACTGAGGTAACAACTCACCAAATACTCAGCGTGTGCACGAGGCCTTACAGATACTGAGGTAACAACTCACCAAATACTCAGCGTGTGCACGAGGCCTTACAGATACTGAGGTAAAAACTCACCAAATAATCAGCGTGTGCACGAGGCCTTACAGATACTGAGGTAAAAAACACCAAATACTCAGCGTGTGCACGAGACCTTACAGATACTGAGGTAACAACTCACCAAATACTCAGCGTGTGCACGAGGCCTTACAGATACTGAGGTAAAAACTCACCAAATAATCAGCGTGTGCACGAGGCCTTACAGATACTGAGGTAAAAAACACCAAATACTCAGCGTGTGCACGAGACCTTACAGATACTGAGGTAACAACTCACCAAATACTCAGCGTGTGCACGAGGCCTTACAGATACTGAGGTAAAAACTCACCAAATACTCAGTGTGTGCACGAGGCCTTACAGATACTGAGGTAACAACTCACCAAATACTCAGCGTGTGCACGAGGCCTTACAGATACTGAGGTAACAACTCACCAAATACTCAGTGTGTGCACGAGACCTTACAGATACTGAGGTAAAAACTCACCAAATACTCAGCATGTGCACGAGGCCTTACAAATACTGAGTTAAAAACTCACCAAATACTCAGCGTGTGCACGAGGCCTTACATATACTGAGGTAAAAACTCACCAAATACTCAGCGTGTGCACGAGGCCTTAAGGTACCTTTATATGCCGGTGTAGCAACTGGGAGGCAATCCGGAGTTCCGTCACTGTTGCCTTGAAGTTGCTATGAAATTGCGGTGTGTAATTGTGGAACGCGATGGTGATTTTTAAAGTTGCTCCCGGTTGCGGTTTTAGAGCATTGTTCAAAAACCAGCCGCCACCCAGAAGGTGAATTGCCCTGGTTTTGGCGTGTGAAGGGGCGATAGGTATGGAATCTGCGTCGCTTAGTGATTTCCCAGAGGCGTGACACAGCGTGCTGGATACCGCGCCCCATCAGCGATAATTGATGGGGGCTACTGTGTTTCCATTGGCTGTCCCTTCACAGGGCACCATATTTGAACAGCTGTCCATTCACACTACACAATTGCAATGGCGTCATGTATTAGCCATCTTTCCTGCGCAGGCTGGCCAATCATGACGCTCTTGCATTGTCTAATAAGCGTGTTTGAGGCGCGGAACACACAAGACTGTCACGTCTCTGTTCTTGCGGTGCTGAACATGTACGCCCATATTCCTTTGGGGATTGCGGCGTGTGAAGAGGCATCAGGAGTCAACCGGATGTTTCCAAATGTTGGTGTGGGAACTTCTGGGACGATGCATCACGTTAGGTTGAGGGCGAAATTGTGGCGTGTACATGCGGCTTTGGCATTTGGTAGCAACCATCAAAAACGTGCACGCGCACGTTCGGTTGCGTCCGATCGCCGCCAAAAGTTGCGGCGTGTAAAGGTACCCTAACAAATACTGAGGTAAAAACTCACGAAATACCCAGTGTGTGCACGAGGCCTTACGAATACTGAGGTAAAACCTCACCAAATACTCAGCGTGTGCACGAGGCCTTACAAATACTCAGGGAAAACCTCACCAAATACTCAGCGTGTGCACTAGGCCTTACAGATACTGAGGTAACAACTCACCAAATACTCAGCGTGTGTACGAGGCCTTACATATACTGAGGTAAAAACTCACCAAATACTCAGCGTGTGCACGAGGCCTTACAGATACTGAGGTAACAACTCACCAAATACTCAGCGTGTGCACGAGACGTTACAGATACTGAGGTAAAAACTTACCAAATACTCAGCGTGTGCACGAGGCCTTACAAATACTCAGGGAAAACCTCACCAAATACTCAGCGTGTGCACTAGGCCTTACAGATACTGAGGTAACAACTCACCAAATACTCAGCGTGTGTACGAGGCCTTACATATACTGAGGTAATAATACATCAAATACTCAGCGTGTGCACGAGGCCTTACAAATACTGAGGTAAAACCTCACCAAATACTCAGTGTGTGCACGAGGCCTTACAGATACTGAGGTAATAACTCACCAAATACTCAGCGTGTGCACGAGGCCTTACAAATACTGAGGTAACAACTCACCAAATACTCAGCGTGTGTACGAGGCCTTACAGATACTGAGGTAAAAACTCACCAAATACTCAGCGTGTGCACGAGGCCTTACACATACTGAGGTAAAAACTCACCAAATACTCAGCGTGTGCACGAGAACTTACAGATACTGAGGTAAAAACTCACCAAATACTCAAGCGGCCGTCACACGCTAAGATATCGCTAGCGATATTGTAAGCGATCACGTGCACGCGCGATCGCTTACAATATCGCTCACATCGCTGGTGAGATGTCACACAGACAGACTCACCAGCGATGTGGAGCCGCGATCTCGCTGGTTACTATGGTACACATCGGGTTACTAGGCGCCGCTCGGCGCTTAGTAACCCGATGTTTACCATGGATACCATCTCCCAGCATAGGCTCTGCCGCTGGGAGATCGTTCATCGTGGTGTCATACACCACGATGAAGCAGATCGTGACATCGTTCATCGCTAGATCTGAGCTCCGGAGCTCAGATCTGCGATGTCACGATCAAGCGATTTTACATAGTAAAATCGCTTGATTACATGCAACGATGCCAAAACGATATCGCTTAAGTGATCAAAAAGGAGATCGCTTAAACGATATCGGCCTTCAAATCGTTGCGTGTGACGGCCGCTTTACAGATACTGAGGTAAAACACCAAATACTCAGCGTGTGCACGAGGCCTTACAGATACTGAGTTAAAAACTCACCAAATACTCAGCGTGTGCACGAGGCCTTACATATGCTGAGGTAACAACTCACCAAATACTCAGCGTGTGCACGAGGCCTTACAGATACTGAGGTAAAAACTCCCCAAATACTCAGCGTGTGCACGAGACCTTACAGATACTGAGGTAAAAACTCCCCAAATACTCAGCGTGTGCACGAGACCTTATAAATACTGAGGTAAAAACTCCCCAAATACTCAGCGTGTGCACGATGCCTTACAAATACTGAGGTAAAAACTCCCCAAATACTCAGCGTGTGCACGGGGCCTTACAAATACTGAGGTAACAACTCACCAAATACTCAGCGTGTGCACGATGCCTTACAAATACTGAGGTAAAAACTCCCCAAATACTCAGCGTGTGCACGAGGCCTTACAGATACTGAGGTAACAACTCACCAAATACTCAGCGTGTGCACGAGGCCTTACAAATACTGAGGTAAAAAACTCACCAAATACTCAGCGTGTGCACGAGGCCTTACAGATACTGAGGTAACAACTCACCAAATACTCAGCGTGTGCACGAGGCCTTACAGATACTGAGGTAACAACTCACCAAATACTCAGCGTGTGCACGAGGCCTTACAGATACTGAGGTAACAACTCACCAAATACTCAGCGTGTGCACGAGGCCTTACAAATTCTGAGGGTCACTACTTTGGTGGCCACCTGCACAGAAAAAGAGGTGATTTGGTTGCGGTGATCCTGGCTGGGTGACTGGTCTTTGTGTACAAGCCATACCTGGATTTAAGTCTTCTCGCAGGCCAGGACTGCCTTGCTGGTCTCTGGGTCTTGTTAACTGTCTGAGCTGTGGCTGCAGGTTTAATCCCGTAATCGAGGAGTGTAACCAGAAGCTACTGAGACTTTACACTTCACCCCTAAAGTGAACTCCTTACCCCCCGAAGGGTTCTCAAACTTCAGGAATCTCACCCAGGCACCCTTCTTTGGGGACCATCCATGTTGTGGCAGCTGTCCTGTGTCCATCATCTGCTCCTTCAGATACACCCGATGTATCATCCTGAATTCGCCAATGTAACTGAGCTTTCTCATCTGGTCGTACCACATGACCTCAGGTACCATTCCAGAAAAGAGACTGAGGGGCGAGAAGGGGTGTATCTACCAGCATCAGAGGTGACTCATCTCTTCCATCCCTGGTATTTAGTGACTGTCCGTCTCCTCTGTCCTCAGTATTCAGTGACCGCCCGTCTCCTCTGTCCTCAGTATTTAGTGACTGTCCGTCTCCTCTGTCCTCAGTATTCAGTGACTGCCCGTCTCCTCCATCCTCAGTATTCAGTGATCGCCCGTCTCCTCCGCCCTCAGTATTCAGTGACCGCCCGTCTCCTCCATCCTCAGTATTCAGTGACTGCCTGTCTCCTCCATCCTCAGTATTCAGTGACCGCCCGTCTCCTCCATCCTCAGTATTCAGTGACCGCCCGTCTCCTCCGCCCTCAGTATTCAGTGACTGCCCGTCTCCTCCATCCTCAGTATTCAGGGACCGCCCGTCTCCTCCATCCTCAGTATTTAGTGACTGTCCGTCTCTTCTGTCCTCAGTATTCAGTGACCGCCCGTCTCCTCCTTCCTCAGTATTCAGTGACCGCCCGTCTCCTCCTTCCTCACTATGCAGTGACCGCCTGTCTCCTCCATCCTCAGTATTCAGTGACCGCCCGTCTCCTCCATCCTCAGTATTCAGTGACTGCCCGTCTCCTCCATCCTCAGTATTCAGGGACCGCCCGTCTCCTCCATCCTCAGTATTTAGTGACTGTCCGTCTCCTCTGTCCTCAGTATTCAGTGACCGCCCGTCTCCTCCGTCCTCAGTATTCAGTGACCGCCCGTCTCCTCCTTCCTCAGTATTCAGTGACCGCCCGTCTCCTCCGTCCTCAGTATGCAGTGACCGCCCGTCTCCTCCTTCCTCAGTATTCAGTGACCGCCCGTCTCCTCTGTCCTCAGTATGCAGTGACCGCCTGTCTCCTCCTCCTCAGTATTCAGTGACCGCCCCGTCTCCTCCGTCCTCAGTATTCAGTGACGCACCAGTCTCCTCCTCCTCAGTATTCAGTGACCGCCCGTCTCCTCCATCTCAGTATTCAGTGACCCCCGTCTCCTCCATCCTCAGTATTCAGTGACCCCGTCTCCTCCATCCTCAGTATTCAGTGACTCCGTCTCCTCCATCCTCAGTATTCAGTGACCGCCCGTCTCCTCCATCCTCAGTATTCAGTGACGCCTGTCTCCTCCATCCTCAGTATTCAGTGACTGCCCGTCCCTCCATCCTCAGTATTCAGTGACCGCCCGTCTCCTCCATCCTCAGTATTCAGTGACCGCCCGTTCTCCTCCATCCTCAGTATTCAGTGACCGCCTTCTCCTCCATCCTCAGTATTCAGTGACCGCCCTGTCTCCTCCATCCTCAGTATTCAGTGACCGCCTGTCTCCTCCATCCTCAGTATTCAGTGATCCGCCGTCTCCTCCATCCTCAGTATTCAGTGACCGCCCGTCTCCTCCATTCCTCAGTATTCAGTGACCGCCCGTCTCCTCCATCCTCAGTATTCAGTGATCGCCCGTCTCCTCCATCCTCAGTATTCAGTGACCGCCCATCTCCTCCATCCTCAGTATTCAGTGACCATCTGTCTCCTCTGTCCCTAGTATTCAGTGACCGCCCGTCTCCTCCATCCTCAGTATTCAGTGACCCCTGTCTCCTCCGTCCTCAGTATTCAGTCACCGCCCATCTCCTCCATCCTCAGTATTCAGTGACCGCCCGTCTCCTCCGTCCTCAGTATTCAGTGACCGCCCGTCTCCTCCATCTCAGTATTCAGTGACCGCCCGTCTCCTCCATCCGCAGTATTCAGTGACCGCCCGTCTCCTCCATCCTCAGTATTTGGTTACCGCCCATCTCCTCCATCCTCAGTAATGGTGACTGCCCGTCTCCTCCATCTGCAGTATTCGGTTACCCGCCCGTCTCCTCTATTTTCAGTATTGGTGACCGCCCGTCTCCTCCGTCCTCAGTATTCAGTGACCATCTGTCTCCTCTGTCCCCAGTATTCTATTCTGTGACCACCCACTTATGGGGGATAGTTGAGCATGCTTGGTTCTGCTCGATATTCGAGTATTGCGGGTGCTCCTGTCCTTCATGTTTTGCAGCTGTAAGACAGCCAATCATAATGCGGGGATTGCATGCCATTCATGGTAATGCCGTAGCCTGTTTGGCGCACTTAGGGGGTTAAATGTGGCGCCCCTGCGGTCTGGTGGCCACAGAAGGATACTGCACCCAATCCATGTGTGTGTTACTCCTGTCTGCAGTAAACAGGATTTTCAGTCCAGACACCCACAAACACACCCAACACACCCTGTCCCATGGACAGGGGTAAACCCAATAGTGGGACGGCTCAGGCAGTCAGTGGGACGGCGGGGAGAGAAGGGTGGAGGGTGGGAAGTTAGGAAGAGCAGTCAGAAAGTGGGAGGAGAGACAAAAGGGGAACACAACAGGAAGTGGGAGCTCAGTAAGAGAGAAAGCTGGAGGAGTAAGCAGGAGAGAAGGACCCGGAGGACTTGAGCAGAGATAAGGCTCGTCCGGGTCTCACAACAAGAGACTGCAAGAAGACAGAGGGAGCCCTAGGGGCACAGGCAGTGAGCAATCCACCCCTGCACCCTAATCTGAAATGAAGCAGAGGGGCAGGGAGAGCAGCAGGGACCCTGCGCTCAAGGTGGCAAAGAGACTCTACGCTCCAACCACAGAACAAAGGCCACGAGATCTAAAGGAGCTGTGCCCAACTCCCAACACATCCTCCGAAAAGGCAGCTGTACTAGGGACAGGGGACTTGGTCAACCACCTGAGAAGGCCCGTGGCTGCTGGCTTGGGGCACTGTGTGCGGAGGCGTGAACAGGAGTTAGGTGAACAGGCAGCGCTGAGGAAGAGAACAACCCGAGAAGGAAGGAACATAAAGGGGGTGTCCTTGACAAGCTATCCTGGTTACTGAGGACTATGCGGACTGTAACTAAACCAGAACTGTACCCTGTGGTGCCAGCAGAGAAAAGCTAAGTAAGTAGAATTCAGAACTGTGTGTGAGACTGTTCATTTCCCGCCTGAGCAGCAGTAGACTACTGATAACCCATACAGGCTGCAGGCCCTACATGTGAGCCGCTCTGATCCTTCCCTGCAGCCAGATCTGCCCCGCTGTTCCTCCATTATCCAAATCCTTCCACACCGGATGCCTGGGGACCCGCTCCACCCGTGGGGAGCAACACCATCGTAGCTGCCATCCCATCATCCCCAGAGGTCCCAGACTGCAGCGGAAGCCACTGATAGCTGTATACCATGGGTGGCATCACGACAACCACCCCTTAATCCCAAAATCCCCTATTCCATTATCCCTCCTTTCCTTTTCATTGACCGCTTCGGGGCCATGGACTGGGTCACTCCACCGTGATATTCCGATTCCCAAGACGACGATATCGCCAGCGAGGGAGAAGCCCGGCTCAGAGTACTCCACAGGCCCCCACGGGGTGAGTCATTAAACACCCTGGGGTGGTGCGGTTATCGGGCTGTGAGAGTCAAGTCTCGGTGTCACATACACCAAAGTTCCGGTGGTGGTCGTGCAGGTGTAAGAGGGCGGACAACTATCATATTCTCCTGAAGACACCAACCGTGCTGTTTTAAAGTAATGTGAACTGTGTCCTGCGTCTATGTATATAGTGTGATGATCCTATGTTTATGGTGTAGTGTCATAATGTCTTCAACCGGAGGTTCTGCAGCAGCAGTGGCCACCTATAGCCACATACCACGGGTGGCGTCACAAATAACTCCCTTTTCTATCATCCCTTTCCCTACCAAACCAAATCTCCCCTTTTCAACTGAACCCAGGGTCAAGGAAGCCATATCTCGACCCCTATGACTCTCCAGAACTGTTTAATAGCCCGGTTCCGAGTACCCCATGGCCCTGGGGGTGCGTCATTAACACCACCCCGGAGACCAGCAAGGGAATCCTGGCCTGCGAGAAGTCCTAAGTCCAGGTATGGCTTGCACACAAAGACCAGTCACCCAGACAGGATCACCGCAACCAAATCTCCCCTTGTTCTGTAGAGGTGGCCACTGAAGTAATGACCCTGAACTACTGCCCTGAGCCATTCTCACACTCTCATAAAGTGACCTGTGACCTACGAGGTGAACGAAGGAGAAAATGATCAGGGAAAGTGTCCGCGATGCTCGGGGCGGCATGGCTGTAGTCAGGATAATTGAAGCACTTCTCACCTTTGTTTTGTGTTTGCTGTTATAAGTGGTCGGTCCTGTCTGGAGGAATGTGTCCTGTATCTCCTCAGGTGGGATCATTAAAACATCATCTCACCTGCTGGAAAAGTCCTGTTCTGTATCAGGACAATCGCTCCCTTGTTGCACACATGACTCTGCTGCAACGATCAACAGATAAAAAAAGGTATAAGCTTATCTTATGGATGGATCAGAGATGGTGAAGTCTGAGGGGAATAGGGGTATTCGTGACGCCACCTGCAGTATTTGGCCATGGTGGCTGCCGCTGCTTCAGGACCTCTGGAGGCTGTGACCGGCAGCTCGGATGGTCCCCCTTCCCGCAGGTGGAGCACGGTCCCCAGTGCAGCGAGATGGAGGAGTCAGTTCGTACCTTGGCGGATGTTCACTGGGACGTCAGTACCCCGATGTCTCATGTGGCCCCTGCGGCCGGTGGTTGCCACTAATAAAAGTCTCACACACCACAGCCGGAGTTCCGTTACTCACCCTTGACAATGTGGAGCCCACTGGGACAGGGTACTCGGTACCGGATCGGGGTACTGCTGGGGATGTCACGGAGGTCCTGGTACGGACCGTGACCCGAGTTCCGCAAGTAAATGGGGGAATATTTACAGGGAGTTTGTCATGATGCCACCCACGAGTTGTGGTCAGGGTGACCACCGCTGCTGCAGAACCTCCGGGGACGATGTTTGGCAGCTCCAGAAGGAACGGCTCCCCGCAGGTAGAGCCTGGTTTCCCGGGGCAGTGATAGTTAAAGTATATGGTGGATGCTATAGATGCTGCAGGATAGGGATGATAGTGGAGATGATAGGAACAGTTTGTGAGGGAGAGCAGGGTTTGCAAGGATTATAATGGGGGTTGTAGTCGACACAGGCACTTACTTTGCAGTTGCAGCACTGGGTGTCTTGGTGCTGGATGAGGTATTGTAATAGGTGCAATTCACTTACTTTCCTGCTGTGCAGCCTTGTCCCTCAGCTTGTGGTGAAAGCAGTGTTCAGCTCTGCAGATGGGGATCTCTGCTGTTGAATATAGGGCAAAGGGTGCAATTAACACATAGACTCACGGTTTTGTAGTTCGCCAAAGCTTTACTGTAGTTGTTGTTCAGCAAGTACTGTCCACGGAGTCTGTAATGGGGCGGGTTGCTCCCACCCTGTCCGGGTCCTTGGCTTCCCACTGCTGCGCTGTGTGTAGCCCTACTGCTGCTTTTAGCTGAGCTGCTGGCACTGTCTCTCCTCACAAGTGTCCCCTTTGCTAGGCAGCTTGAGTTTTTCCGTGTGCTTCTGACCCCGCCGTGTGGATTCGCTGAGGTACAGTGTAGATCTACAACCTCCACTATCCCAGTGTTTACTGCGCTTGCGCTGTGTGTGTCAGTCACAGTTTCGGATCCAGTATCCGGTCTGTGCGCTCCTCCGGGGCGAGTTGTTAAGTCACTCAGTCTCCCAGATGTGTCCCTCTGTTTGTTGTACTCCTTCTCTCAGACCCTGGCTAGGCCTGGAATCGAGGAGCAGACTGTAGAGAAGCCTGAGGCAGCCTCTTTACACTACAGTCTCTCTCTCAGTTCTCCCAGGAACTGAACTGCTCTCTTCACAGTACTGCTATGTACTGAACCAACTACTTCCTCTTGACCCAGAGTATATAAGGGAGCTGCTTTAACTCCCCCTTCTGGCATAGAGGTACTAGTGTAGTGTCCAGTGTTGTGTGGAGAGTTAACCCTTTGTGTTGTTTCTGTGGCGCATTAACTCCTGGGGTGCTACAACAACCTCAGGTTCAGCGTTGTCTCCAGAAACGGGTTAGTGCAGTCAAGCCAGAGTTAGTGCCCTTTCTTCCCTCTCTAGGTGTTCCTGTCTCTGGTGGTCTTTCTTTCTCCCAGCGCTATAAGGGGTAGTTTTCTTCTGAGGCAAGTGTGACACTACTCAGCCCTTCAGGTTCTCAGCGCCTCCCCAGCACAGAGCTCGAGTAGCGGTAGCTACGGGTACTGTTGTGTCCCCTCCCGGGCACTGCTCCCTAGTTCATCCACCTTCCCCAAGTTGTGTTGGGTGTTCGGCCACAGCTTCTGTTAGAAGCCTGGGGCCTCCGGATCAACGGCTCGGGCATATAGCTTCCGCACAGTTTTCAGGACCGGGTCCCTGTCCACCAGCCCCTCCGTTTCGTCAGATTCGGGCGTACGGCGATCGATGTCTCATCCACACCCCAAGGGCTCTTGTTTTCTCTCACCTATCGGTTTCTCCTCCCGTGGACGAGCATGGTCGTGCTCCAGCCCACGGTAGTTGACACGGCACCGCCGTTACACTTCCGATGGTCTCTACTCCTCAACTCCTACTACTACTTTGTCCCCCTTTTTGAACCTGGGTCCTCCCTCAGGGTCCACCCACCATCCCAGGGGCCTACAGTTGTGTGTGTGTTTTTGGGCTCAACTGCACTACCCCAGCAACTGGAGAGCAGATGCACTACTCCCATTAACCATAGGAGTGCAGTACCACATTCTTAGGATGCGCACCCTGCTTCCTTCACATACTTATAGGAGCAATACACCTGTTCCCCATTAGGTCTCTGCTTGAGTGCTGCTGCTCTGAGCATAAAAGGCATCTTTCCCCTATGGGAAATGCCTGGGCAATTTGTTAATTCTCATGAAGTTGCCTGTCCAGGTCACACCCTGCTGTGCTCTCTGAAAGGAAGACTGTTGCTTTGCATGTTCCTTTAGTGGGGACTTGGGACCAGTGTTGCTGGCGATGCATGGAGATACCCTCTAGTACATTTAAAGCTACCTCTGCCTGTAACTCAGGTTGCACACCTTGACCACAGAGGTAAAACCCTCTCCATCTAATCCTGAAGAACCATGTTGCTCCTATAAAATTCGGCCATTTGACAGAACAGAGTCCCCACTGTGAAGTTCCCTACCTGTATTGACATAGTGGGGGCTGTATTGGAAACTCTGGAACCAGTTGTCCCAGAGATGCTGGGATACATTTGACTTGTCGTTTTGGGGTACTTTGAGTTAGGCCCTGGACCGGCACTGTTGGTCTGTGTTCTCATCCATTTTTTTCTGCTAGCACCTCGTTCACACACTAGGTGTGCCAGTCAGTCTTTTTGCAATGTGTTCTCATCCATGGCGGTCGCCGTATCCTCCGACTATGAATCATTGTATGTCGTGTAGTGAGGTGGTCTTCCAAGTACACAGTGGACTGTGGACAAGAGCACGACCAGAAAAATGTGTTAAGGTACCGTCAAACGCAGCAATATCGCACGGCGATATGAGACAATTTAATGTGCGGGTGCACGTTTTTCATGGTCGCCTCAGATCGCCAATGGCAGCCTCACCCGCCGCAATTTCACCCTGAAAGTAAGGTGATGTGTCGCTCCGGAAATTGCCTCACCCACAGCGGAAGCAATCCTGCCTAATTCCATCCTCGGTTCACACGCCACAATTCCAAAGGCACTTACACCTCGCCCCATACACGCTCATTTGACAACACAAGAGCGTTACTGGACATGAATTGGCCACACAGAGTAGGGTGTGACCTGATATGTACATGTATGTGTTTGGGTTCCACAGTATGTTTTCTTTTGGCAGAGGGGTACAAGTCGGGAATTTGTGCGTGACCTCCTAACCCTGTACCAGGACCATGAATACCTGTGGCGGGTGGCTTTGCCTGACTACAAGAACAAGGCAGAAAAAGGGGATTATCCACAGCACCTCGTGGAGAGGGAATCCAATGGGTTCCTCACCTTTGGGCGCACGTCCCAAGCCAGGGAGATCCACCTAGCTATATCAGCGTTCAGAATAGAGAAAGGAACAGCGCCTCACAAGCTGGTAGCTTCAATCTTCAAACTTTATTCCATCCACCACAGCACAACGTTTCAGTTTACACAACCTTTTTCAAGTGCTCTTGAAAAAGGTTGTGTAAACCGAAACGTTGTGCTGTGGTGGATGGAATAAAGTTTGAAGATTGAAGCTACCAGCTTGTGAGGCGCTGTTCCTTTCTCTACAAGAACAAGGCGGCGAAGGATGTGGCCTACAGGCACCTTGTCGAGCTGCCCAACCGGCTCGAGCAAAGTAAGACCAGGATGGTGCCGATGGTTGTGGAGAAAATCAAGCGCCTGCGCACCGTGTTCACCAAGACCCACAACAAGTGGATGGACGCTTGGTCCAGGGCTGGAGCGGAGGAGGTCCCTAAGCCAGGTCTCTGGTACTATGACCTCCTCACCTTCACCCTGGGGCAGGACGGTCCTCGGGAAACACGTTGCAGCAGACGCCTTGCCCAACCATCTTCGGCCACATCCCAAGAGCCTGCTCCATCACAGGAGGTGCGTCATTGTGTTTTTCCTACCTATGTACACACCTTGTTGGTAGCACTGATGTGTGGGTTACTGCACATGTAGAAGGTACAATCGTGTTGTTTTTTCACTTTTCTTCTTCTGTATGTTGGGTCGTGGCATTTGGAACAGATTGTGCTGTGTTATGTGGGGTCACTTGGCATATCATTTGGGAGCCTCAGGTGAGTCCAGAGCACTAGTCATCTTCTTTGTTCATCCTGTTTCAAAACCTGCTTGTGTTGCTTGGTTTGGTTGGCATGTTCAGATATGCGCCATCTGGTGCTGGGTGCTTGGTTGTGGCAATTGATGTCAGTACATTGCTACTCTTGTTAATGTTAATTTTTCCTCTGTTTGATTTGCTAGGCCCTCGGGAGTCTGGCTCCACTGCAGAGGACCCACCCGCTGGCCAGGCTCCACATCAACATAATTTGGAGAGCAGGTGCCTGATCCCAGTGGTGGGGGCGTTGTGCCCAGGGCCCAACTCTGGCATACAACGGCAAAGAACACCTGCCAACCCAACACTGAGCTGGGTACCTGGGCTAAACCGGTCCTCTTGGACAAAGCGAGGACCCCCGCCACTGCACATGGCCAGTGAGATCGTGGGGCGCATGGAGCCAGAGCAACGTGCATCGCTGAGAGGGCCATAATTTGGGTCCTGGAAGATGGTGTGGATGGGACACTCTTATGGGGTGATTACTTTGCCTTACCAAGAAAACCACCCCCCCCTGCGCCCCAAAGACACTTGGTTAGAGGTTGGCCAAATCAGGATCCTCCACTTCGCCCACGAAGACCCCACCACAGAAGTGCCACCACTGGCTAGAATAACAGGGATGAGGAGGAGGAACATTGTCTGAGCCAGCAGAGGACGAAGAAGAAAGACGCTACTAGGCAAGTGCACTATATTGTGGGCTGGACTATGTTTCAGCATTTATTAGCACAAAACAAGTGGGTTTTTTTGGGATTTTGTTGCCCAATAAACCAGACTATGCTTTGCCAAACCTACGTCCACATATGTGTCACGTTCAGCAATATGTTTGTGTGTGTGTGTTTGTTACTGTGGGTGTGAGATAGTAGACATTGATGTAATATAGGGGTGCATGCCGGTTGAAATGGTACAGTATGCTCACTATTTTGCATGTCACACTGCATACCTATTGAAAGTCCGTAGCCATGTGTTTGTTGTAAAATTGACACTCCCAAACGTGTCTTTGTGTGTGTTGCGACAAGGGATCACACAGGTTTTTGGTTTACCCAAAAGTTTATTATTTGTTTTGTTTTTTTCATCTTGGCCCCAAAGAGGCTTTTTCAGATTAGTAGTATTCAGACTACTCAAGAAGGGTGCCAACATGGCAAACGTTTTAACAAAGTCGTCCAACATGGACAGCAAACAAGAAAATGGCAAATGCCAACATTATTGGGGGGGATATTGTTTTATTTGGGGCAATGGTGGCCTGGGCTGCCTGGAGGGCCATAATCATTGCCTGCAACCGGGCCAACCGTGCTGCTGGGCGTCATTGTGGGCCTGCAGCATGTCTGCTACTGTTGGAACACCTGTTTAGGGAAAAACCACCATTAGTCAGTAACATGTGTCGGTGTGGGTTTGACGTAATTGGTCTGGTCTTTAGTTACATAGCAGAGCCCCATCCCTGGTTCCTTCTTCTGGAGATGGGGATGCACTCACATCTCACCCAGCAGCGCGAACTCTGGCACCTTGTGAAGGAAGGGATAAAAAAACACATCATTACTCACATAGTGATCTCAGGGACACAAACCAAGATGTGTATTACAAAGCTTGGAGGTCCTTGATCCGGGGGTTGGGTTTGGGACCCACTCCACTGCCCTTCCTGCTCCATCCCCATACGGGGATGGTATGGTCCCGGGGTGGTCTGGAGTTCCTGGGGCCCTCCTGTACAGGTAATGGGGGTCCCGGGGGGGTCTGGAGTTCTGGGGCCCTCCTGGACAGGTAATGGGGGTCCCGGGGGGGTCTTGAGTTCCTGGGCCCTCCTGGAAAGGTGATGGGGGGTTCCCGGAGGGGCCGTGAATTAATTCTCCCTCCATGGCAGGTGATGGGGTCCCGGGTGGTGTGGGGGACCGTTGCGCCTCCTCTGAGGGGAAGTCTTCCTCATCTGTAATGTACAAATTGACAAGGCACAGATTAGAAGAACACAACACAACACAACATACAGCAAAGATGTACTCTGTGTGTATCAATGTAATTACGGGGTGAAGGGTAGGCGGAAAGGTTTTGCTCTACAGCGACACTATGGTTAGAGGCCACTCTGTTTTTGAACAAGACCACTACACCAGTGAGCACATGTGGAGCCCACTGGGACGGGGTACTCGGTACCGGAGCGGGGTATCACGGCGGTCTTAGTCCAGACCGTGTCCCAAGCCCACAAGTAAAAGGGAGTATTTACAGGGATAGTCGTGACCATGAGTTGTTTGCGGGTCCTCTCCACACCCACTTTATGGAGCAGGGCCCGCTGTATCCTCCTCAGTATGCTGCGCAAGCTGTGGGTGCCGGTGACACTGATGTCACCAGTAGTCATGGCGGTCACACAGGTCTATCAGTAGCATTAGCTCTGCCAGACCCCATGTGACAGCGCGCTCTGCGGCGGTCATGACTCTTCTCCTATGTGCAGGGGAGGGGCAGGCACCTGGCAGGCAGGGAGGAAGGAAATGAAACGTCATGACGTCACCACGCACACTGGCACCACCAAACAAAGTTGAGGGCGCTAACAAGGTAGACGTCCGCGGAGTGGGAGCAGTATAATGTACCCATCAGCGTCACCAAATTCACACACATAGGGCAATTGTAGTGTGTGGCCCATGGCACCCATCTGCAATGTATAGGCCAACATCTGAGCTGTCATGTGTGGCACTATACTCAACACAGCGCAAATTACAATATACGCAGCCAACATAGCTTGCGCTATTCAATGGCGCGCGTAATTGCACTGATTTAGCGGATGGATGTGTAGCTGAAGGTGTGTGTGGAGAACGGACAGCTCTTCACATATGGCGCGCTGTCAACTGACAGCCAATGGGAACACAGTAGCCAACACCAATCATTTCAGACGGGGCGCGGACTCCAGCACGCAGAGGCACGCCTATGGGTAATCATAGGCAACGCTCTTTCCATCACTATTGTCCGATCACACGCCACAACACAGAAATCTCGACTTAACGATTGCGGCTGATTACTGCGCACTGTTCAGGAATCAGGCGACGGCCGAGGGGCGATTTATCGCTGCGAAATTCCCCAATCACACGCCACAACCGTGAGGCAATTTCACGGCGATTGCTCCGGGGCGACGTATCGCCTTCATGATCTCCAGGCGAGATTGCTGCGTGTGACGGGACCTTTAAAGAGCTTTTCTTTACTAGAGAAGGGGCTTGAGTTCCTCCATCAATCTGAGGAAAAGAATAAAAACACATTACAGTTTCACATAGTCAGAGTTGACAAGGACTGTGTTCTGTACAACCTTAAAGGGAACCTGTCACCTGGTTCTAAGCCCTACACTATCACTACCTGTCCCTGCACCTTCCTAGCTGCTCCCCATCTATCCCTCTCTGAGCTAAATCCACCCTATAAAACAGCAGAAAAATAACTTATAACTTATAGAAGTCCCTGAGGCTGGGGACTGAGAAGGCGGCGCCAGGCTCCATTCTACCCCTCCTCAATGCAGCAGCACACGCCCCGCTGGGCGGCATTATTCTTTCTTCATCGCCGCTGTATACTGTATGTGGCATGGCAGATGGAGACAGGTGCAGGCTGGTATATTTAGCATGGCAGGTGCAGACAGGTGCAGGCTAATATACTGTATGTGACACAGCAGATGCAGACAGGTGCAGGCTAATATATTCAGTACGGCTGTGCAGTCTGATATACTGTATGTGGCATGGCAGATGCAGACAGGTGCAGGCTGGAATATTCAGCACGCCCGGTGCAGTCTGATATACTGTATGTGGCATGGCAGATGCAGACAGGTGCAGGCTGGGTATACTGTGTGTGGCACGGCAGATGCAGACAGGTGCAGGCTGGTATATTCAGCACGGGTCGGTGCAGTCTGATATACTGTATGTGGCATGGCAGATGCAGACAGGTGCAGGCTGGTATACTGTATGTGGCATGGCAGATGCAGACAGGTGCAGGCTGGTATATTCAGCACGGCTGGTGCAGTCTGATATTCTGTATGTGGCATGGAAGATACAGACAGATGCAGGCTGGCATACTGTGTGTGGCACGGCAGATACAGACAGGTGCAGGCTGGCATATTCAGCATGGAAGGTGCAGACAGGTGCAGGCTGGTATAGTGTATATAGCACGGCGGATGCAGACAGGTGCATGCTAGTATACTGTATGTGGCACGGCAGATACAGACAGGTGCAGGCTGGTAAACTGTATGTGGCATAGCAGATGGAGACAGGTGCAGGCTGGTATATTTAGCATGGCAGGGGCAGACAGGTGCTGGCTGGTATATTCAGCAAGGCTGGTGCAGTCTGATATACTGTATTTGGCACGGCAGATACAGACAGGTGCAGGCTGGTATACTGTATGTGGTATGGAAGATGGAGACAGGTGCAGGCTGGTATACTGTATGTGGCATGGCAGGTGCAGACAGGTGCAAGCTGGTATATTCAGCAAGGCATGTGCAGATAGGTGCAGGCTAATATACTGTATGTGACACAGCAGATGCAGACAGGTTCAGGCTAGTATATTCAGCACGGCCGGTGCAGTCTGATATACTGTATGTGGCATGGCAGATGCAGACAGGTGCAGGCTGGGTATACTGTGTGTGGCATGGCAGATGCAGACAGGTGCAGGCTAGTATATTCAGCACGGCTGGTGCAGTCTGATATTCTGTATGTGGCATGGAAGATGCAGACAGGTGCAGGCTGGTATACTTTATGTGGCACGGCAGGTGCAGACAGGTGCAGGCTGGTATACTGTATGTGGCACGGCAGATACAGACAGGTGCAGGCTGGCATATTCAGTATGGCAGGTGCAGATAGGTGCAGGCTGGTATAGTGTATATAACACGGCGGATGCAGACAGGTGCATGCTAGTGTATTGTATGTGGCATGGCAGATACAGACAGGTACAGGCTGGTATACTTTATGTGGCATGGCAGATGGAGACAGGTGCAGGCTGGTATATTTAGCATGGCAGGTGCAGACAGGTGCTGGCTGGCATATTCAGCACGGCCGGTGCAGTCTGATATACTGTATGTGGCACGGCAGATACAGACAGGTGCAGGCTGGTATACTGTATGTGGCATAGCAGATGGAGACAGATGCAGGCTGGTATACTGTGTGTGGCATGGCAGATACAGACAGGTGCAGGCTGGCATATTCAGCATGGCAGGTGCAGATAGGTGCAGGCTAGTATAATGTATGTGGCATGGCAGATACAGACAGGTACAGGCTGGTATACTGTATGTGGCATGGCAGATGGAGACAGGTGCAGGCCGGTATATTTAGCATAAGAGTCAAGAGAATCACTGCACTCTCAGAGTCATGTATGATGCAAGGTGAACAAACTTTTATTGGACAAGAACAACAAGGACCACTGACGCCGTTTCGGTCCACAACATCGGACCTTTCTCAAAGAGTCGCTGTGATAGCAATGGGAATTGTTGAATCAGGGGGCACACAACAGAGCCGTCCCTTTGGTATTGTGCTGATCCACCATCAAGTCTATGGTGTTTCCAGCACTCCTAATTGATGTAATCAAAGAAGCAAGTATAGGGCAATGCATAGATCTGTGACCTGTGTGGTCCGAGCAGCCCTGCGCTCCCGCGCTGTGGCTTGTCTGCAGACAAGCCACAGCGCGGGAGCGCAGGGCTGCTCGGACCACACAGGTCACAGATCTATGCATTGCCCTATACTTGCTTCTTTGATTACATCAATTAGGAGTGCTGGAAACACCATAGACTTGATGGTGGATCAGCACAATACCAAAGGGACGGCTCTGTTGTGTGCCCCCTGATTCAACAATTCCCATTGCTATCACAGCGACTCTTTGAGAAAGGTCCGATGTTGTGGACCGAAACGGCGTCAGTGGTCGCTTGTTGTTCTTGTCCAATAAAAGTTTGTTCACCTTGCATCATACATGACTCTGAGAGTGCAGTGATTCTCTTGACTCTTAAGTACGGATTCCAGTAATCCTTTCACTTGCACCTCAAAACTGCAATAGACTGAGTGCACGCCATTCACACAAACCCTGGTATATTTAGCATGGCAGGTGCAGACAGGTGCTGGCTGGTATATTCAGCACGGCCGGTGCAGTCTGATATACTGTATGTGGCACGGCAGATACAGAGAGGTGCATGCTGGTATACTGTATGTGGCATAGCAGATGGAGACAGGTGCAGGCTGGTATACTGTATGTGGCATGGCAGGTGCAGACAGGTGCTGGCTGGTATATTCTGCACAGCAGGTGCAGACAGGTGCAGGCTGGTATACTGTATGTGGAATGGCAGACGCAGACAGGTGCAGGCAGGCATATTCAGCATGGCAGGTGCAGATAGGTGCAGGCTGGTATACTGTATGTGGCACGACAGAAGCAGACAGGTGCAGGCTGGTATACTGTATGTGGCACGACAGATGCAGACAGGAGCAGCCTGGTATATTCGGCATGGTAGGCGCAGACAGGTGCAGGCTGGTATACTGTATGTGGCATGGCAGGTGCAGACAGGCGCAGGCTGGTTTTTGTGGTGCCCCTGCCAACGGTTGCCACTGGATGGTGCAGCAACCAGGATCAGTGGGTCCAGTCACCCCAAACACACACCAAACACACTCTCGGTCCCAAGTCTAGGGACTCTATGTCCAGCAACGGGATGGCGGGAGGAGACAAGTGGAGGGTGGGAAAGTTAGGGCAGGAAATGGTTAGGGGAAGGAAACAAAAAAAAACAAACACTAAGTTCAGTGAGCAGTCAGGCAAGTACCACAAGAGAATCAAGTTCAGTCAGTAGGAGAGGCGAGGACATCAAGCGGGACTGAGAGGGCACGTACCAGGCGGCCTGAGCCACCGTGAGGCTTGTCCAAGTCCCGGGCTGCAGACCGTGGAAACAGACAGAGGGAGTCCTGGGGACACAGATAGTGAGCAATCCATTGGTGTGCCCGAATTGGCAGGAAAGCTGAAGGACTGGGGCAGAAACCAGGGTGCCAGCTCTGCTGAAGTGGCCCGGATTCTTTATGCTCCAACCACAAAACCCGGCGGGGTGTGGGGTCTTTATGTCTAGAGACCCAACCTCCGGCACAACAAAAAGAAGGCCGCCATACTAAGACTAGGCAGGTTACCCACTAAAATCCCACGGCAGCTAGTAGATAGCGTGCAGAATAGACAGACTGAAAAGCCCACAAAAGGAACACGAAAGGGGCTGACATGGATGTGATGCACCCCCAGGCTATGGGGTACTCGGGAATCGGGCCGATTCTGTCTCTCTGGGATCACGGTAGTCGTGACCCGGTCCCATGGCCTGGGATCAGTCCAAAAAGGGGTATTTAACAGGAATTTGTCGTGACGCCACCCGGGGTATATGTTAGTAGAAGTTCAGCTGCCGTATTCCTGCTGGGGACAGTTACTTGGGGCAGCGTGGATGGTAAGCCCTCCTCGGGTAGGACTGAGGGTCCCCAGGGCAGGTGTAGTAGTAATAGATGAGCCTGCTGAGGGATTGTGTTCAGTGCAGTTCACTTACGTTGTCGCTGCCGCTTCTCCAGCAGTGCTTGTTGTTCTGGTAGTCGGCGGCTCTGCAGGTGGAAGTCTCTACTGTTATGTTGGAAGGAACAGTCTCAGACCATGGTGAGCTTACTGGGTACTTTACTGGTGACTTTTCAAACAGTTTGCAAGGTACACAGTCACAGTTTGGGTAGCTGGCCAAGTAGCCACTAAAGGATGTAAAGTCTCTCTAAGGCCCTCTCTGATGTTCCTTAAGGTTCAAACCCCTGTCCTCACTTTCTCTTCATGCGCTTCTACTTGTGGCTCCTGCAGTTGCTTGAAGCTAAGCGGCTTGCCCACTCTGTCCTGCGCATGCTGTATGACAAGCAGGCAGCTCAAGTCCTTCACTTTCTCTAGCCTGCACCTGGGTGTCAGTGTTGCTGAACTCTATGCGCTGCTTTGCCTCCTGACACTGTGTGGCTGGGAAATCTGGAATTCCTCACCTTCCGGTATTGAATGCCGGGATGTGTGACCTTGCACAGTCTCGGACCCGGTGTCCGTTCTCTGCGCTTTCCTCTGATGTGAGCACGAAGCTCCCCCAGGCTTTCCTCTGCTTCCTCCTCAGTTTCTCTCCATGGCTGTTCTGCCTCACCCCGTTCTTCTCACTCTTTCTGCTATACCTAAGCACCTTCCACCTGGGGCTGGTAACAGGTTAACCCTTTAGTCCCCCTATTCTAGGTGTGTGGATGCAGGGATGAGGGCCTCAGATTAACATCACATCCTCAGGTCACTGGGATACCACACACACTGATCTGGGTACAGTACCCCTCCTGTGGTGCACTGACCAGTGGGACGCCACAGATGAGCCATCCCGACTGCTATGAAACTGCCGGAGCCGCCACTGTCCTGTCTTGCAACAATCTGCCGAGAAATTGAAGTAAACCCGGTTGAAGCTCAGCACTGTGTTAGACTGTGATTTCTGCACTTGAGGATAGGTAGACTGATTCGCTGATCCGTCAGCAGTGGCCTGCCTGAGTGTGACTTTGATCCCTGCCAGCAGCACAGCTCCACTGGCCTCTTATTCCCTAAATCACCTACATAGCCTATACGGTATCCCTGGGGACCCGCTCTTCCGGTGGAGAGCTGGACCATCATTACTGCTACTCCTATCATCCCCAGAGGTCCCGACTGTAGCAGGGGCTCCACCGGCCGCATTCCACGGGTGGCGTCACGACAAAACCTATTATTTTTGTTTTTTTATTTTATTTCATTCATTTTCATTTCCCTTTTTACTGATAGTCCGACGAGGAGATCACAGACTCGGTCACGCCACCATGACATCCCGCAGCCCCAGATGACGACTAGAGGGCCCAGTTCCGAGTACCCCACAGTCCCTGCCAGTTTCGAGTCAGCTTTCTGGCGTCACAAACAGGATCTACCGACCCGGTAAAGCTGGGTCTTGTGCGCCTTATAGACTTTATTTTGGGCCTGAGCAATGGTGGCCCTAAGAGACTGAAAACATGTGCTGGCAAAGCTGTGTGCCGCAGTCCCTCATCGTTGGTCAGGCCAGCACAAGGCGCGAAAAATGGCCTACACCCCTTTCACTCTCCAAGAGTCGGGAGAGCAGACCCAAAGACTGTACAATCCCGCCCAAAGGTGTGACTGTCGACGTTGATGAAAAACAAAGGGAGGGAGGAAAGGGAGCAAGAGACTTGGGGACGGGCAGCCAGCAAAGTGTTGGGAGGTGAGGGGTCCATATAACAACCATGGTAGAGTCGGGCTGGCACGGCGCGGAGTGCGGGGTGGAAGGAGCGGACTCCCCCCGATTCCCCAGAGGCCAGCCAGATGCCAGATATGGATCCCTCCTTCCTATCAAAGGAGATCAGTGGGCTTAGTCGCCAGCTTGAAAAAGCCCACCTAGACACTGTGGAGCAATGGCTGCAGGCGTTCTTGGAGAAGGCGATTGCACGGTGGGTGGCGTCACGCCCTCCTTCCCCGACCCTGGAGATGAAGGAGGACGAGCTGGAGCCCAGTCCCGGGAAAGGTACAGTGGCCGCCCTACTGCCGAAGGAAGGCCCCCTGATCCTGATAGCCCTGGTCCAGCATGCACCAGCCAGGCCAGGGAGGACACCCCAACTCCCATACAGGGCTTGGTCGAGCCACTTACCCCAGAACCACTGTCCCAGGAGGCCCACGGGAAGCCGATGGTCTGCTATTGGGAGAACCCCGGCGGGGCTCTGATGGGATTCCTGGGGGAGGTGGGCTGGTAAAGGTAGACTGCCCCCCAGGGCAAGATCTGAAAGTCAGCCCCTGAGCAGCGACCTGCCTGAGTGTGACTTTGAACCCTGCCAACAGCACAGCCCCGCTGGCCTCCTATTCCCTAAATCACCTACACAGCCTATTCGGTTGACCTGGGGACCGACTCTTCCCGTGGAGAGCTGAACCATCATTGCTGCTACTCCTATCATCCCCAGAGGTCCTGACTGCAGCAGCGGCTATACCGGTCGCATTTCACGGGTGGCGTCACGACAAAACATTTTATTTTTGTTTTTTTATTTTATTTTCATTCATTTTTCAATTCCCCTTTTTACTGCTCGCCCGACAAGAGGATCACGGACCTGGTCACATCACAGTGACATCCCGCAGCCCCAGACGACGATGAGCGGGCCCGATTCCAAGTACCCCATGGTCCCCGCCAGGGGAGAGTCATATACTGTATGCGGCACAGCAGATCCCTGCACATGAAGGCAGACATTAGGATGAGACACAGGTTAGAGCATCGGGACACAAGCACAGATAGGTCCACCTGGGTCTTCTCCAGAGCGTTCATCCATCAAGTCATCGTGGCTCGAGAGCCAGCTGAAGTCCGTAAAATAATAATAATTAATGGGGCCCCTGACAGTCCCCTAACCTTTACTATGACAGTATGATCAGGACCCCCTGTGCCCTCACCAGAGGCGGCTATGACCTCCATATATGACCTACAGCAGGTGAACCAGTCTGGGTGGTTTTCCAAGTGGTGGAGAAATGTTTCCTTAGGGGATGAAATCTCTAGAAAATCCAGATTGTAATGAGTGAGAGCCGGGGGGGGACCGGAGTGTAATAAGGTATAAATGTCCGGCACTGGGGCTGGTCTGGTCATAGAAGATGCAGGACCGGCTCAGGTGAGTGCTGTACCGTATACAAGGACCGAAATAGTCACCGACTATTAGACTCTCTCCATTAGTCATAAGAACGCCCCCTGCCGTTCATCTCTAGGTAAGGACACACTAATCTCCTCTATTATGAGCCCCTCCAGACTGAGGACCTGATCATTGTAGATCAGATGAATGCAGACCATTGCTCCCTGTTATCAGCCATTCTGAGCCTGGGGGTGCGGAGCACATTGTAGAGCTTGGAGGCTTCTCTCCCAGAAGATTCTGGATGATTTTGCTCCATCGTAAGACGCTGATCACACTGTAAATCCAGTATGTCTTTGCAATGTGGGAGGAGTGCCCGGAGGAAACCCATGCAAACACAGGGAGAACATACAAACTCCTTGCATATAATGTCCTTGGTGGGATTTGACCCCAGGACTTCAGGACCTCAGTGCTGCAAGTCTGCATTGCTAACCACTGAGACAGTGTATTATATTATCTTATGTTATATATATTTATATTATATGTAAGGATGAGCGAATACTAAAATATTCATGTTCAGATTACTTGCGACAAATATTTAGTAATATTCATGTATTCATTACAAATAACAAATCTAATGCAAGCCAATGGGAGACACTAGTAATTTACTGTCGGACCCTCCCAGGAGGTCTGACGGGGCTGGTAAAATGCTGAAATTGAGGGAAAAGTGCTGATTTTTGATACCCAGCACAGATAAAGCAGGCAGCTGTGGGCTGGTTATCCAAAAATACAGACTCCCCATGGCTCCTTTTAAAATGATAGAAGTAAAGAAACAATTCATCAAAAAAAACAAACGGCGTGGGATCCCCTCACATTTTTGATACCAGCACAGATAAAGCAGACAGCAGGGGGCTGGTATTATCAGGGCGGGGAGGCCCATGGGTATAGGGCCCTCTTTGGCACCCCAGAATTTGCGTATTACATTAGATGCACCAATCCTGGCACTTACCCACCTCATCCGTGCCCTGGCATTTGGGGTAATATATGGGGTTAATCACAGCTGTCGGATACTTCGATTTTCCTTTTGCTGATCTGATCTATTGAAGTGTCTTTGTGCACATGGTTTTGATTTAAAGTCTCCTGATTGGTGCAAATACAGCATGGGGAGTAGAATTGTAATTAAATATGTTCTCTGGGGTATTTTGTTTAACACAGCTGTGGTATAGCAAAAGTCAGAGTTGTCATCAAGCCCTGGGTTGGTAATGGATGTGTCTATGAGACCCCCCCCCCACCCATCATTAATCCTGTAATGCAAAAAAAAAGAAACACAAACACATACATTCTTTAATTTAAATTTAAAAAAAAATCCCATCCTCTTTCACCAATTTATTAACTCCTAAACACCCCCCCCCACAGGACTGATGTAATCCATATAAAATGTCAGGCGAAGATCCCGGCTCTGCTACATCTGGAGGCCACAGTCCACAATGACACCACATGACGTGACCTCTCATCACGGTCTACGGGAAACAATGACAGCACCATGGGAGCTGCCAGAAGTGACCTCAGGTGAACTCAGTGCCGGACTGTCGGAGTGCGTGTCATGGCGACAGAACACTCCGACAGTCCAGTAGCTGTGAAGTCCGGAAGGCCTAGAGGAGACTTTCAGGTAGATTCTAAGATTCCTTGATTTCCCAGTTGTTTGGACACTGGAGGCTATGAATAGGGGAGGAGTTCACAGCCTTCAGATGTGAAAGCAACTGCGACTTCCAGGAACCCTAAAGTCTATTTTAAAGGTTCCTTTAAAGTTTCCAGGCCTCACAGATGCCAGAAGACTCTTGGCTGTGAAATCAGGTAACCATTAGATTACCAGAGTTCACAGCCATTGGGTTTTGCAGCAGCTGTCAACCCAGTGACATTAAGGCAGCCCTAATAAGGAGCCTTTAAGGTTCCTGGACTTCCCAGCTTTTGGGACACCAGAAGGCTGTGAACTCTGGGAAGACTTCACATTCTCCAGATGTGCCAGCAGCTGTGAACTCCAGAAGCCTTAAAGTCTTTCTTAAAGGTTCCTTTAAGGTTTCCAGACCTTTTTGTAAATAATTTAAAAAAAGAAAAGACGTGGGGGAGCCTTTATTTTTGATAACCCGTGTAGATAAAGCACACAGCGTCTACTTTATCTCTGCAGGTTATTAGAAATAGACGGGGGATCGCCTGACTCTTTTTTGGTTCACTGCGGCTGACAATCACAGTAATGATAGAAGCAAAGAAGGCGCTGAAACATTCATATCACCAAGATCACAGAACTGCACGACTCTGCTGTAAAACACCTGAACACAGCAAAGGTCAATGGTGGGAGATGTAGAGATCTGATGGAAAAATGTTCTACAACAGCGGACAACAGAGATAACAGGACAGCAGAGATAACAGAGGACAGCAGAGATAACAGGGGACATCAGAGATAATAGAAGACAGCAGAGATAACAGGGGACAGCAGAGATAACAGGGGACAGCAGAGATAACAGGGGACAGCAGAGATAATAGAGGACAACAGAGATAACAGGGGACAGCAGAGATAACAGGGGGCAACAGAGATAACAGGGGACAACAGAGATAATAGGAGACAGCAGAGATAACAGAGGACAGCGGAGATAACAGGGGACAGCAGAGATAACGGGAGATAGCAGAGATAACGGGATAGCAGAGATAACAGAGGACAGCAGAGACAATAGAGGACAGCAGAGACAATAGAGGACAGCAGAGATAATAGAGAACAGCAGAGACAATAGAGGACAGCAGAGACAATAGAGGACAGCAGAGATAATAGAGGACAGCAGAGATAATAGAGGACAGCAGAGATAAAGAGAACAGTAGAGACAATAGAGGACAGCAGAGACAATAGAGGACAGCAGAGATAATAGAGGACAGCAGAGACAATAGAGGACAGCAGAGATAACAGGGGACAGCAGGGATAAAAGGGGAAAGCAGAGATGAAAGATGTCAGCTGAGATAATAGGGGTGCCCCTGTCATTATAGTAGTAACAGCCCAAGAATCAATTACGTCATGTGTGAAACCCTTTAGAGTCCTCAGTGGTTGATAATATTTTCTATCTACTGAGTAACACGGTACAAACCCTTTTTACCTACATGGGTGCATGCTGCTATGTCTGTGACTGATGTAAAAGACATGAATCAAGGTGAGCAAAGTCTTTCTCTTCTCGGGATATTTAGTCTTTTCTTGTTCCTCAGGATGAATGTTGTGACGTCTCTTCTTCTGCTGGGATCGGTGACTCTGACTCTGGGATGTTCCCCTGCTCCAGGAGGTGAGATCCAGTCCGGACCCTGGATTCAGGGACGGCACAAAGTATATCTGTACCACCGGGGGATAATATATCTGTACCACCGGGGGATAATATATCTGTACCACCGGGGGATAATATATCTGTACCACCGGGGGATAATATATCTGTACCACCGGGGGATAATATATCTGTACCACCGGGGATAATATATCTGTACCACCGGGGGATAATATATCTGTACCACCGGGGGATAATATATCTGTACCACCGGGAGATAATATATCTGTACCACCGGAGGATAATATATCTGTACCACCGGGGGACAATATATCTGTACCACAAGGGATAATAAATCTGTACCACCAGGGGATAATATATCTGTGCCACCGGGGGATAATATATCTGTACCACCGGGGGATAATATATCTGTACCACCAGGAGATAATATATCTGTACCACAAGGGATAATATATCTGTACCACCAGGGGATAATATATCTGTGCCACCGGGGGATAATATATCTGTACCACCGGGGGATAATATACCTGTACCACCGGGGGATAATATATCTGTACCACCGGGGGATAATATATCTGTACCACCGGGGATAATATATCTGTACCACCGGGGGATAATATATCTGTACCACCAGGGGATAATATATCTGTACCACCGGAGGATAATATATCTGTACCACCGGGGATAATATATCTGTACCACCGGGGGAAAATATATCTGTACCACCGGGGAATAATATATCTGTACCACCGGGAGATAATATATCTGTACCACCGGGAGATAATATATCTGTACCACCGGGGGATAATATATCTGTACCACAAGGGATAATATATCTGTACCACCAGGGGATAATATATCTGTACCACCGGGGAATAATATATCTGTACCACCGGGAGATAATATATCTGTACCACCGGGGGATAATATATCTGTACCACAAGGGATAATATATCTGTACCACCAGGGGATAATATATCTGTACCACCGGGGGATAATATATCTGTACCACCGGAGGATAATATATCTGTGCCACCAGGGATAATATATCTGTACCACCGGAGGATAATATATCTGTACCACCGGGGATAATATATCTGTACCACCGGGGATAATATATCTGTACCACCGGGGATAATATATCTGTACCACCGGAGGATAATATATCTGTACCACCAGGGATAATATATCTGTACCACCGGGGGATAATATATGTGTACCACCCGGGGAAAATATATGTGTACCACCCGGGGAAAATATATGTGTACCACGGGGGGATAATATGTCTGTATCAGCAGGGGATAATATATCTGTGCCACCGGGGGATAATGTATCTATACCACCGGGGGATAATATATCTGTACCACCCGGGGGATAATATATCTGTACCACCGGGGGATAATATATCTGTACCACCAGGGGATAATATATCTGTACCACCGGGGGATAATATATCTGTACCACCGGGGGATAATATATCTGTACCACTGGGGATAATATATCTGTACCACCGGGGGATAATATATCTGTACCACCGGGGGATAATATATCGGTACCACCGGGGGATAATATATCTGTACCACCGGAGGATAATATATCTGTACCACCGGGGGATAATATATCTGTACCACCGGGGGATAATATATCTGTACCACCGGGGGATAATATATCTGTACCACCGGGGGATAATATGTCTGTACCAGCAGGGGATAATATATCTGTGCCACCGGGGGATAATATATCTGTACCACCGGGGGATAATGTATCTGTACCACCCGGGGGATAATATATCTGTACCACCGGGGGATAACATATCTGTACCACCGGGAGATAATATATCTGTACCACCAGGGAATAATATATCTGTACCACCAGGGATAATATATCTGTACCACCAGGGATAATATATCTGTACCACCGGGAGATAATATATCTGTACCACAAGGGATAATATATCTGTACCACCAGGGGATAATATATCTGTACCACCCGGGGAAAATATATGTGTACCACCCGGGGAAAATACAGTTAGGGCCAGAAATATTTGGACAGTGACACAATTTTGGCGAGTTGGGCTCTGCATGCCACCACATTGGATTTGAAATGAAACCTCTACAACAGAATTCAAGTGCAGATTGTAACGTTTAATTTGAAGGGTTGAACAAAAATATCTGATAAAAAATGTAGGAATTGTACACATTTCTTTACAAACACTCCACATTTTAGGAGGTCAAAAGTAATTGGACAAATAAACATAACCCAAACAAAATATTTTTATTTTCAATATTTTGTTGCGAATCCTTTGGAGGCAATCACTGCCTTAAGTCTGGAACCCATGGACATCAAACGCTGGGTTTCCTCCTTCTTAATGCTTTGCCAGGCCTTTACAGCTGCAGCCTTCAGGTCTTGCTTGTTTGTGGGTCTTTCCGTCTTAAGTCTGGATTTGAGCAAGTGAAATGCATGCTCAATTGGGTTAAGATCTAGTGATTGACTTGGCCATTGCAGAATGTTCCACTTTTTTGCACTCATGAACTCCTGGGTAGCTTTGGCTGTATGCTTGGGGTCATTGTCCATCTGTACTATGAAGCGCCGTCCAATCAACTTTGCAGCATTTGGCTGAATCTGGGCTGAAAGTATATCCCGGTACACTTCAGAATTCATCCGGCTACTCTTGTCTGCTGTTATGTCATCAATAAACACAAGTGACCCAGTGCCATTGAAAGCCATGCATGCCCATGCCATCACGTTGCCTCCACCATGTTTTACAGAGGATGTGGTGTGCCTTGGATCATGTGCCGTTCCCTTTCTTCTCCAAACTTTTTTCTTCCCATCATTCTGGTACAGGTTGATCTTTGTCTCATCTGTCCATAGAATACTTTTCCAGAACTGAGCGGCTTCTTGAGGTGTTTTTCAGCAAATTTAACTCTGGCCTGTCTATTTTTGGAATTGATGAATGGTTTGCATCCAGATGTGAACCCTTTGTATTTACTGTCATGGAGTCTTCTCTTTACTGTTGACTTAGAGACAGATACACCTACTTCACTGAGAGTGTTCTGGACTTCAGTTGATGTTGTGAACGGGTTCTTCTTCACCAAATAAAGTATGCGGCGATCATCCACCACTGTTGTCATCCATGGACGCCCAGGCCTTTTAGAGTTCCCAAGCTCACCAGTCAATTCCTTTTTTCTCAGAATGTACCCAACTGTTGATTTTGCTACTCCAAGCATGTCTGCTATCTCTCTGATGGATTTTTTTCTTTTTTTTTCAGCCTCAGGATGTTCTGCTTCACCTCAATTGAGAGTTCCTTTGACCGCATGTTGTCTGGTCACAGCAACAGCTTCCAAATGCAAAACCACACACCTGGAATCCACCCCTGACCTTTTAACTACTTCATTGATTACAGGTTAACGAGGGAGACGCCTTCAGAGTTAATTGCAGCCCTTAGAGTCCATTGTCCAATTACTTTTGGTCCCTTGAAAAAGAGGAGGCTATGCATTACAGAGCTATGATTCCTAAACCCTTTCTCCGATTTGGATGTGGAAACTCTCATATTGCAGCTGGGAGTGTGCACTTTCAGCCCATATTATATATATAATTGTATGTCTGAACATGTTTTTGTAAACAGCTAAAATAACAAAACTTGTGTCACTGTCCAAATATTTCTGGCTCTAACTGTATATGTGTACCACGGGGGGATAATATGTCTGTATCAGCAGGGGATAATATATCTGTGCCACCGGGGGATAATGTATCTATACCACCGGGGATAATATATCTGTACCACCCGGGGGATAATATATCTGTACCACCAGGGGATAATATATCTGTACCACCGGGGGATAATATATCTGTACCACCGGGGGATAATATATCTGTACCACCGGGGATAATATATCTGTACCACCGGGGGATAATATATCGGTACCACCGGGGGATAATATATCTGTACCACCGGAGGATAATATATCTGTACCACCGGGGGATAATATATCTGTACCACCGGGGGATAATATATCTGTACCACCGGGGGATAATATATCTGTACCACCGGGGGATAATATGTCTGTACCAGCAGGGGATAATATATCTGTGCCACCGGGGGATAATATATCTGTACCACCGGGGGATAATGTATCTGTTCCACCCGGGGGATAATATATCTGTACCACCGGGGGATAACATATCTGTACCACCGGGAGATAATATATCTGTACCACCAGGGAATAATATATCTGTACCACCAGGGATAATATATCTGTACCACCAGGGATAATATATCTGTACCACCGGGAGATAATATATCTGTACCACAAGGGATAATATATCTGTACCACCAGGGGATAATATATCTGTGCCACCGGGGGATAATATATCTTTACCACCGGGGGATAATATATCTGTACCACTGGGGGATAATATATCTGTACCACCGGGGGATAATATATCTGTACCATCGGAGGATAATATATCTGTACCACCGGGGGATAATATATGTGTACCACAGGGGGATAATATATTTGTACCACCGAGGGATAATATATCTTTACCACCGGGGGATAATATATCTGTGCCACCGGGGGATAATATATCTGTGCCACCGCGGGATAGCATATCTGTATCACCGGGGGATAATATATCTGTACCACCGGGGGATAATATCTCTGTACCACCGGGGGATAATATATCGGTACCACCGGGGATAATATATGTGTACCACCGGGGGATAATATATATGTACCACCGGGGGATAATATATCTGTACCACCGGGGATTATATATCTGTACCACCGGGGGATAATATATCTGTACCACCGGGGGATAATATATCTGTACCACCAGGGATAATATATCTGTACCACCGGGGGATAATATATCTGTACCACCGGGGATAATATATCGGTACCACCGGGGGATAATATATCTGTACCACCGGAGGATAATATATCTGTACCACCGGGGGATAATATATCTGTACCACCGGGGGATAATATATCTGTACCACTGGGGGATAATATATCTGTACCACCGGGGGATAATATGTCTGTACCAGCAGGGGATAATATATCTGTGCCACCGGGGGATAATATATCTGTACCACCGGGGGATAATATATCTGTACCACCCGGGGGATAATATATCTGTACCACCGGGGGATAATATATCTGTACCACCGGGAGATAATATATCTGTACCACCAGGAAATAATATATCTGTACCACCAGGGATAATATATCTGTACCAACGGGAGATAATATATCTGTACCACAAGGGATAATATATCTGTACCACCAGGGGATAATATATCTGTGCCACAGGGGGGAAATTTATATGTACCACCGGGGATAATATATCTGTACCACCCGGGGATAATATATATGTACCACCGGAGGATAATATATCTGTACCACCGGGGGATAATATATCTGTATCACCGGGGGATAATATATCTGTACCACCGGGGGATAATATATCTGTACCACCGGGGGATAATATATCTGTACCACCAGGGGATAATATATCTGTGCCACCGGGGGATAATATATCTGTACCACCAGGGGATAATATATCTGTGCCACCGGGAGATAATATAGATAATATATCTGTACCACCGGGAATAATATATCTGTACCACCATGGGGATAATATATCTGTACCACGGGAGATAATATATCTGTACCACGGGGATAATATATCTGTACCACCAGGGGATAATATATCTGTACCACCGGGGATAATATATCTGTACCACGGGGGATAATATATCTGTACCACGGGGGATAATATATCTGTACCACCAGGGGATAATATATCTGTACCACCGGGGGATAATATATCAGTTAACACACGGGAGATAATATATCTGTACCACCGGGGATAATATATCTGTACCACCGGGGGATAATATATCTGTACCACCGGGGATAATATATCTGTACCACCGGGGGATAATATATCTGTACCACCGGGGGATAATATATCTGTACCACCGGGGGATAATATATCTGTACCACTGGGGATAAATATTCTGTACCACCGGGGGATAATATATCTGTACCACCGGGAGATAATATATCTGTACCACCGGGGGATAATATATCTGTACCACCGGGGGATAAATATCTGTACACCGGATATATCTGTACAAAGGAGGTGGGTAAAGCAGGAGATGAGCAATGTTTGATCAAACACGTTTGTCAATGATAAATTCCACCTATGTTGGGCTGTGTTCAGGTGGCTCAATGAATGCAAACGATCTGCTAAAAATTTGTAATTCGAGAATATTTCTGATGACGGTTCATGACCAAATGTGTTACTGACTTTTCACAGTAATGCTTTAGTTTAACGTTATCATGAGTTTTAGTGCCTAGGAATAGTGGGCAGGAGAGGGGGAGCTGGGGAGACGTCTGTGGTGATATAATACAGTGGTCCGGTCTGGCAGCCTATCAGCACGCATAGAGCAAAGTGCACTTTTTGCACACAAGGGTTTGTGTCATTGGCCTTGCCATATAAGACCCGGCCATATTCCCTCCTCCTAAACAGGTCACTGACCTACCTGAATAGTTTTTCCTGTAATACTCTACAAAACGTACAGTTGGCCCACCTGTGTGTGGCAGGCCGTAACATGATGGAGCGCTTGCAATGAACTTTAAGGGTATCGGCCCACTAGGCCTTTACAGGTCATTGTAGTTCTTCCTGTAATACTCCACAAAACGTATAGTTGCTGAGAATGTTTAACCTTGACAAAGCTGGGCCGGTCCTGCTGTTCCAGACCCTGTGTCATGCAGGCAGGCTGGGCCATTCAGCAATTTTTGGTCTGCAGACAATTGATGCCATTTTGATGTGGTCTGACCCTTTGGGAGGAGTGAGGACTCTTGGTGGAGTCCCTTTGCTGTGTGGTACGTGATTTAAGCAGGGTGTGACATGCCCATACCTGTGTCTCATCCTCCTTTTACTCCTTCACCTCTTTTTACTCAATGTAGAAAACTACTGCCACTCTTTTCCTGTGAATTCAATGTCAGTTTCCTCACCTGTGAAATTTTAGGTGAATGTTAATCACCGTCCATTGTGAAGTGCTTTGGAAGAGTGTGCAGGCTGGTACAGACCGGGTCTCGTGCACCCATGCTACGCCATGATCTATTTGTACTGTGGTTGGATTGCTGTCACTTTTCCTGGTGTTTGTTGTCCATTCTGAGTAGTTTGGCAGCTTTTGAACAATTCGTCGAACACACCCCAATTCGGTGAATCGAATCGAATTCGAACACTTAGGTGTTGACTCATCACTATAAAGCAACACACATTGCCAATACCTACACGGCCAATCATAAACTGGAGCTGCGGAAGCCGGTTGTGTCCAGCTGGAACGGGTGTGGAGCCCACTAGGACGGGATACTCGGAACCGGACCGGGGTACTGCTGGGGATATCACGGAGGTCCTGGTCTGGACCATGTACCAGGTTCCGCAAGTAATGGGGGGAATATTTACAGGGGAGTTTGTCGTGACGCCACCCACGAGTTGTGGTCAGGGTGACCACCGCTGCTGCAGAACCTCTGGGGATGATGTTGACAGCTGCAGATGGAATGGCTCTCCGCAGGTAGAGCCTGGTTCCCCGGGGCAGTGGTAGTTAAAGTCTATGATGGATTCTATAGATGTTGCAGGATAGGGATGATAGTGGAGGCGGTGGCTGCTTGTGAGGGAAAGTAGGGCTCAAGTACAAGGATCACACACACTCACGGGTTTGAAGTTTTCCAAGACTTTGATGGAGATGTTCTTTAGCAGAGAACTGTCCACGGAGTCTGTACGGGGCTGGGTTGCTCCCACCATGTCTGGGTCCTCAGCTTCCCACTGCTGCACTGTGTGTGTGGCCCTGCTGCTGCTTTAGCTGAGCTGCCGGCCGGTCTCTCCTCACAGGTTCCCCCTTTGCTAGGCAACCTGAGTCTTTCTGTGTGCTTCTGACCCCGCTGTGTTGCTTCGCTGAGGTACAGTGTCGATCTACAACCTCCACTATCCCGGTGTTTTCTGTGCTGCGTGTGTCAGTCACAGTTTCGGATCGGTATCCGGTCTGTGCGCTCCTCCGGGGCAAGTTGTGAAGTCACTCAGTCTCCCGATGTGTTCCTCTGTTTCTTGTGCTCCTTGCCTCTGACCCTGGCTAGGCCTGGAATCAATGAGCGAGTGTAGAGAAGCATGAGGCAGCCCTTTACACTACAGTCTCTCTTCCTCAGTTCTCCCAGGAACTGAACTGAACTGCTTCCTCTTGACCCAGAATATATAAGGGAGATGCTTTAGCTCCCCCTTCTGGCCCAGAGGTGCTAGTGCAGTGCCAGGTGTTGTGTGGGGAGTGAACCCGTATTGATGTTTCTGTGGCACATTAACCCCTGGGGTGCCACACCAACCCATCACTACCCCTATTAGCCGACCTTCATTGCATCTGATTCCCGCTGGTGCTAGAACAGTAGCCAAGCAGGACATATGAGCATTGTCTGTTCATAGAGGCAGAAGAGGAAACCCCCATCTGAGGCCCCAGGGCCTAGTGCTGCTATTTGGTGTGTGGTGGTACAGGTGGACGTTCCCAGGAGAACTTGCAGTCAGTCACGGTGGGCAACATCATCACTGTGGGGCTCAGGGACTCCAATGCAGAACGGACTCTCATCTGCCCCAAATGCGTGTATCCTCATGAACTCATCCCAGGAAAAGCCCTGACTCTCACTGGGATTGGGGGTGAGCGCCGTTCCTTACCCATAGCCTGGGTTTTTCTGGATTGGACTGTGGGAACAGGGTGGAGGGAGGTTGAGGTGACCAAGAATCTCCTCAATCTCATATATCATGTAATGTCAATGTTGATAATGTGAGTTTGAATATCAATGTTGTTCTTGTTAATAAAGTGGATCCTGGTGTCAGGGAACTCAGGCTTATCACACAGCAAGGTGATATGGCTCAGGATCCCCTGAAGGTAGCAGAAATCAGCACTAAGGGAGATGGAGGCAGGCATGAGGACCACATGCAGCGTCATGACGGACTGTGACATGGCCGGTGGTAGCAGATCCATGGTAAGTGCGGATCCTGAGGCATCACAGCGAGATGGGCCTCATGGTGGAGGAGAACCCAGCCACGTCACGCCGCGAGTTGACATGGTTGAGGGTCCCCTCAGAAGTGTAAAAATTATTGCTAAGGCAGATTGAGGCAAACATGGCAACCACAAGAGCCGTGGTTGTATGCAACCTGCAAGTGTCACGCCCAACTGTGACATGGCTGGTGGTAGCTGCTCCATGATTAGCAAGAATCCAGAGGGATCACATGTGGAGGGGAAAGTGTCTTCCCCAAGCTGTCAGGATGATGGGAAAGATGTGCACACTGCTTGTCAGGGTGATGGGGAAACCATCCTCATACAGCGCTGTGCAAATTAATTGGGACAAAGCATTATTTAAGTAAAATGGTAAGTTGTGGTTACCAGTCAGTGTACAACCTTGAGTAACAAAATGTGGTGTGACTGGTGTTAGTCAGACAATACCAGCTAGCAGCCCCCTGAGCTTCAGGTGAGAGCTTGTTTCTGTGAGGAGTGGTTTAGTTACTTTTTCTCTCTGTGTGATTCCTGCCTGTAATAATGGATGTTCCTCCACAGAAGAGTCTAGAATTATTACTCTTAATGACCAGACAAGTCTGACTGTAAAGGTACCGTCACACGGGGAGATATCGCCGGTGATGTTGCCGGCAACTGAGGGGCGTGGCCAAGTTGCGGCGACACTGTGCAGGCCTGTGTGAACTGCGCCCTATATGGAGCCCATTGTGTGTGCAGGACAACCAGGGGTCACTCCTTCTGTGTGAAAGGAGGTTGTTAGTGATTGGGGCTGGTGTCTTGCATTCATAATGCCTTCAGTTATAACCTGGGCAAAGCTGCACACAGCACTGAGTGTAATGGTCGTCTGACCTGAATCTGCTGTGATTGGAAAATGATACTCCCTGCCAGTCAGGACAATGGGAAAGTTGTACCCATAGCCTGTCCGGATGATAAAGTGGTACTCACATTCTGTCAGGGAGATGGGAGACCATTACTCATTACCTGTCAGAATGGCAGTTCATGCAGCCTGTCAAGATGAAGGACAGTTCTTGTTCACAGCTTATCAGGGTGATTGGAAAGTTGTGTCTCCAGCCAGTCAGGCCAATTGGAGGGTGTTGTTATTTCCTGGGGAAATAGTTTACCTAGTTGCTATCACCGCAGCCTGAGTATTGGGAATTCAGGTACTGCAAAGTCCCACCACTCAAGAAGGCACATGTGTCCCCGTCTGAAGTTACCAATGACACCTTGGTGATTGTGAGATGATTGGGAGAAAGGTCTGTGCTCAGAGGAGACAAACATTGAGCTCTTTGGCATTAACTCAACTCGCCGTGTTTGGAAGAAGAGAAATGCTGCCTATGACTCACAGAACACCATCCCGACAGTCAAGCATGGTGGTGGAAACATTATGTTTTGTGGGTGTTTCACGACTTCACCACATCAACGGGACAAAGGATGGAGCCATGTACCACAAACTCCTGAGTGACAACCTCCTTACCTCCACCAAGACATTAAAAATGGGTCGTGGCTCAGTCTTCCAGCACCACAATGACCCAAAACATACAGCAAAGGCAACAAAGAAGAGGCTCAAAAAGAAACACATTAAGGTGATGGAGTGGCCTAGCCAATCTGCAGAACTTAATCTCATAGAAAATGTATGAAAGAAGCTGAAGCTCCGAGTTTCCAAGCGACAGCATCAAAATCTTAATGATTTACAGATGATCTGCACAGAGGAGTGGAGCAAAATTCCTGCTGACATCAATCCTCATCATCAACTACAAGAAACGTCTGTTGTCTTGTCAAAAAGGGTTTTGCCACCAAGTATTAAGTCTTGTTTGCCAGAGGGATCAAATATTTATTTCTCTCTGCAAAATGCAAATTCATTGATATCATTTACACAATGTGATTTTCTGGGTTTTACTTGTGATTTTCTATCAACCGATCCTTAAAATGATAGACTGTTCATGTCTGTATCAGTGACCAAACTTACAAAATCAGCAAGGGGTCAAATACTTATTTCTGTCACTGTATATTCTACAAGTCAAGATTATATCATCCATCTCTCAGTCAAGCATGACAAAGGAGACACAACTAAAAGGTTTACGTTAATTTAATATTTTTATTTACTGTTCTGTTTTTATTTTCACAGGTTTCAATATAGCTAAAAGTGGAAAAGCCACCCAAGCATCTGACTTACAATATGAGACTATGGGATACGCCGAAAATGCCATAGACGGTGGCAAAAACACCGATTACCACCAAGGCTCCTGCACTCACACCACTCAGACAAGAGATCCCTGGTGGAAGCTGGACCTGAAACTCAACTACAAGATATCAAATGTCGTCATAACGAACCTGTGGTGACGTCATTACTCTGCGCCAGCTGCGATGGGGGCGGGGTTTCGTAGTTCGGAGAATATTAGGTTGTAACTAAAGGACCTCTGATGACGTCATCGTTATGGAGCCAAACCCACGAGAGTGGGCGGAGCTCAGCAGTGGATTCTATATAATTGGTGGATGACGGATCATGTGAGCAGTGTGGGTGGAGCTTGTGCTGTATGGCGCAGTGACGGGAGGTGGAGCAGGTGGTGGAGGCTGGGAGTTGTAGTGTTTCTCCTCTGTCCTGTGTCTGGAGCTGCTGGGAGTTGTAGTGTTTCTCCTCTGTCCTGTGTCTGGAGCTGCTGGGAGTTGTAGTGTTTCTCTTCTGTCCTGTGTCTGGAGCTGCTGGGAGTTGTAGTGTTTCTCCTCTGTGCTGTGTCTGGAGCTGCTGGGAGTTGTAGTGTTTCTCCTCTGTGCTGTGTCTGGAGCTGCTGGGAGTTGTAGTGTTTCTATTCTGTGCTGTGTCTGGAGCTGCTGGGAGTTGTAGTGTTTCTCCTCTGTGCTGTGCCTGGAGCTGTTGGGAGTTGTAGTGTTTCTCCTCTGTCCTGTGTCTGGAGCTGCTGGGAGTTGTAGTGTTTCTATTCTGTGCTGTGTCTGGAGCTGCTGGGAGTTGTAGTGTTTCTCTTCTGTGTTGTGTCTGGAGCTGCTGGGAGTTGTAGTGTTTCTCTTCTGTGTTGTGTCTGGAGCTGCTGGGAGTTGTAGTGTTTCTCCTCTGTCCTGTGTGTCTGGAGCTGCTGGGAGTTGTAGTGTTTCTCCTCTGTGCTGTGTCTGGAGCTGCTGGGAGTTGTAGTGTTTCTCTTCTGTGCTGTGTCTGGAGCTGCTGGGAGTTGTAGTGTTTCTCCTCTGTCCTGTGTCTGGAGCTGCTGGGAGTTGTAGTGTTTCTCCTCTGTCCTGTGTCTGGAGCTGCTGGGAGTTGTAGTGTTTCTCTTCTGTGCTGTGTCTGGAGCTGCTGGGAGTTGTAGTGTTTCTCCTCTGTCCTGTGTGTCTGGAGCTGCTGGGAGTTGTAGTGTTTCTCTTCTGTGCTGTGTCTGGAGCTGCTGGGAGTTGTAGTGTTTCTCCTCTGTCCTGTGTGTCTGGAGCTGCTGGGAGTTGTAGTGTTTCTCTTCTGTGCTGTGTCTGGAGCTGCTGGGAGTTGTAGTGTTTCTCTTCTGTCCTGTGTCTGGAGCTGCTGGGAGTTGTAGTGTTTCTCTTCTGTGCTGTGTCTGGAGCTGCTGGGAGTTGTAGTGTTTCTCTTCTGTGCTGTGTCTGGAGCTGCTGGGAGTTGTAGTGTTTCTATTCTGTGCTGTGTCTGGAGCTGCTGGGAGTTGTAGTGTTTCTCCTCTGTGCTGTGTCTGGAGCTGCTGGGAGTTGTAGTGTTTCTCCTCTGTGCTGTGTCTGGAGCTGCTGGGAGTTGTAGTGTTTCTCCTCTGTCCTGTGTCTGGAGCTGCTGGGAGTTGTAGTGTTTCTGTCCTGTGTCTGGAGCTGCTGGGAGTTGTAGTGTTTCTGTCCTGTGTCTGGAGCTGCTGGGAGTTGTAGTGTTTCTCCTCTGTGCTGTGTCTGGAGCTGCTGGGAGTTGTAGTGTTTCTCCTCTGTCCTGTGTCTGGAGCTGCTGGGAGTTGTAGTGTTTCTCCTCTGTGTTGTGTCTGGAGCTGCTGGGAGTTGTAGTGTTTCTCTTCTGTCCTGTGTCTGGAGCTGCTGGGAGTTGTAGTGTTTCTCTTCTGTCCTGTGTCTGGAGCTGCTGGGAGTTGTAGTGTTTCTCCTCTGTCCTGTGTCTGGAGCTGCTGGGAGTTGTAGTGTTTCTCCTCTGTCCTGTGTCTGGAGCTGCTGGGAGTTGTAGTGTTTCTCCTCTGTCCTGTGTCTGGAGCTGCTGGGAGTTGTAGTGTTTCTCTTCTGTGCTGTGTCTGGAGCTGCTGGGAGTTGTAGTGTTTCTCCTCTGTCCTGTGTCTGGAGCTGCTGGGAGTTGTAGTGTTTCTGTCCTGTGTCTGGAGCTGCTGGGAGTTGTAGTGTTTCTGTCCTGTGTCTGGAGCTGCTGGGAGTTGTAGTGTTTCTCCTCTGTGCTGTGTCTGGAGCTGCTGGGAGTTGTAGTGTTTCTCCTCTGTCCTGTGTCTGGAGCTGCTGGGAGTTGTAGTGTTTCTCCTCTGTGTTGTGTCTGGAGCTGCTGGGAGTTGTAGTGTTTCTCTTCTGTCCTGTGTCTGGAGCTGCTGGGAGTTGTAGTGTTTTCTCTTCTGTCCTGTGTCTGGAGCTGCTGGGAGTTGTAGTGTTTCTCCTCTGTCCTGTGTCTGGAGCTGCTGGGAGTTGTAGTGTTTCTCCTCTGTCCTGTGTCTGGAGCTGCTGGGAGTTGTAGTGTTTCTCCTCTGTCCTGTGTCTGGAGCTGCTGGGAGTTGTAGTGTTTCTCTTCTGTGTTGTGTCTGGAGCTGATTTTTTTTCCTTTTATATGGCAGATGGGGCTATAGTGACTCAGAACTCCTAACTCTATATCTACTGCACTCATGTACTTGTCTTCCCCTCCTCTTAGTTGATTGACTGTAGTTTGTCCCATGATGCCGGTGTGGTGGTCTGACCCCTCTTTATAAGGAGAAAGGTTCTAGTCCAGATCTCCAGTCCCAGCCTCTCGCCCACCTAAACCAGAACTCATAGTTTGCACTGACAAGGAGCAAACACTGGGGCTTATTTGGCTCATGTCCTTGGAGTTTTAGGATTGCTACTACCAATAGGTGGCGCTAGAGTTCATCTCCTCTTTAAAGAGGCAAAAAATTGTGGCGGTACTGTAGGTAATTTTGGTTTGATCAAGGGCACAACAAGAATGGATTCAAGGGTTGCAGTCACACCCAGGATTTTGACCATGGGAGGGGGATGGGCAGTAGCTCCTATTGAACACGCGAAATGACCATCACTGTTAAACTGTTCTGTCTCTGACATTCAATCCATCTCCAAATGTTTGTTTTTGCACAATGTTGTTATTAGTTAGTATAGCTGTAGATTCTTAATGAGCTTATCTCATAAGTAGTGTTCTGGCTCCCTCTAGAGGCCAATGCTATGTTTGCAGTCTATTTAATCTGTGTCTAATTCTCCTCCCTCTTGCAATGCATTCTGGTAGCTCAGCCTCCAGTTTACCTATATTTCTGGAAGGAAGAAGACACTCAGCATTACTGTTCCCATACGATTGCATTGCCGGTATGTTTTCTGCTCTAGTTTTAGCCTGGCTCATCCAGTTATGATCTAGAGTAGTTACTAGTTTGTGCATATTGTATATCCATGTATAATGTGTGTTCTGCTGTACCATGCACTGATTGTTCTGTGTTCTGATTGTTTCCAGTTTTACCATATACAAATTATACTGCAACGTTCAATAAAGGCACAGACTTCAGCACAGTCTCCTCATTGGACTCAGTATAAAGGTTTAGCTTCTGTTTAAATTCATGAGACCCCGGCCCATTTAGTGAGAACAGAACATGAACGATTTTTGTTCTGAAAATAATAATTATGGTAAAACACAATATTAGAAAAGGGTTTTGACTTTGCTTAAAGCTCCTAAACCATGTTTGAGAGACACAAGACAGACAAAATGGCTCCCCTGGGTATAGCCCGGTTGTCCGTTAGGGAAAAGCAAAGGTACTGATTAGACTCACCTAACCGGGTTGTGCGCAATATCGGAGAGCGCTTGGCCTGTGATCCATCCCACGAGTGAGCAGCACGCTCTGAGAGGCTGGAGGTGTAGTGTAAGTGCAGTATTGTACATTGCCACTGAAATGAATGATCACATGCAAATAAAGGAGGTTTGTTAACTTTAAAGTCTTGTCCTCTATTTTCTCCTCAGCAACCAAGCGCCCTAATAGACCGGACTATTCTTTTCTCTCCTTAATCCGTGTCTTATCCTTAAACCATGTGAGGTATTTTGAAGAATTTGGCGCAAAAAATGTTAACAGATACCAAAAGATGAAAAAGAATAATGCATCAAACAGTCGAGAAGAGAAACCGGGCACTGACCTTGTTGCATTGAAGTCCTGTGTGCAGAGGCATTCATGGATCTGGGTTGCTCAGCTGTAGATGCAGGGATCAATAAAGAAACCAGCGGCACTCCGGGATCCTTTATTCCATGAACAGCTTTATTCCGAAAGTTTACATCGGTGGGTGCAGGGAAGGGAGGACGGAGGGACGACGGTGACCGTTTCGCGTGCTCTGCACGCTTCAGCTGGTCCTATGTACCACATCGATGGGTGCAGGGAAGGGAGGACGGAGGAAAGACGGTGACCGTTGCGCATGCTCTGCACGCTTCGGCGGGTCCTGTGTACCACATCGGTGGGTGCAGGGAAGGGAGGACGGAGGGACGACTGTGACCGTTTCGCGTGCTCTGCACGCTTCGGCGGGTTCTGTGTGCCAATACAGTACACAGGATCCGCTGAAGCGTGCAGAGCACGCGAAACGGTCACCGTCGTCCCTCCGTCCTCCCTTTACTGCACCCACCGATGTAAACTTTCAGAATAAAGCTGTTCATGGAACAAAGGAGCTCGGAGTGCCGCTGTTTTCTTCTTAAGTGCTGAAAAAGAAAAGTGACTTAAGAAATGACAAATGATGAACTAGGACCAAAATGTTAAAGAGGCGACCTGTGGGGAGGAGTCTGTGTGGAGGGTCTGTGTGGGTGTGTGTGTGTGTGGAGGGTCTGTGTGTGTGTGTGTGGAGGGTCTGTCTGTGTGTGTGTGTGGAGGGTCAGTGTGTGTCTGTGTGGAGGGTCTTCCGCTCTTTTCCGGCCCTTCCTTTACCTACGGGTATCTTTTTTTCGTCCTTACTTAAACTTAAATGATGATGTTTTTTTTCACAGTATTATTACAGAATATTTAAATTAAAATTAAAAAAAAATATGAAATGTAAAAGTATTTCATTATTTATTATTTCTACATGAGTTTTTTCTTACTACAAACCTTTAGATATTTAATAACAGAAGACTGAATCTCTTAGTTTCTCAGACTGTAGATCATTGGATTTAGAAGGGGAGTCAATACAATATAAAGAAGAGAAATAAACTTGTTAACAGTCAGGGACCATGTAGATGATGACCATGGAGCCGTAATAGGTAGAGACAACCACCAAGTGAGAGCTACAAGTGGAGAAAGTTTTTTGCTGACCAGAGGTGGAGGAAATTCCAAATTTAAAGATATAAACATAAGTTATAATAACAAATAAAAATGGCAAAAGCATTATTGGAATAGAAAGAATAATCATTTCAATGTCCGGGATCGTTGTATGGGAGCAAGAAAGTGCTAAAACAGGGGCATAGTCACAAAAGAAATGGTTAATTACTTTTGGCCCACAGAAGTCTGAGTAACAAGTAAAAGTGAGATGAGCATTAACATAAAGCCGAGCACCCATGATGAGACGATCAGGGAGATATAATGTAGAGGTTTACAGATGGCCAAGTACCGGTCGTAGGACATGGCCGTCAGCAAAAAACACTCCGCCCCGACTGATCCCCCCATACAAGTAAGATTGGGATAAGCGCCCTACAAAAGGAATGACACTCCCTTCCCGGATGATAACGTCCAACATCTTAGGGACTACGGTGGCTACAAGGATTATGTCTGTCAGTGACAAATGTCCAAGGAAGAAATACATCGGAGAATGGAGACTCTGACCTGTGGACACCGGGAGAATGATGACAAGGTTTTCACATAGGGTCATACAGAACATGAGAAGAACGGAAACTTGGGGAATCCCAATATAAGAAACTCGCTGACGGGGGTTGAGTTCATTTCTTAGACTTTTTTTTAAATTTTTTTATTTTTTTTTACATTTTTTTTAGGTTTCTATTAAACTTTATTTTGGCTCATGTCTAGTTGGTATCAATTTATCTTCTCGTCCTTAAAATCATTTGTGCTTCACTCCTCATCATAGAATACTGTAAATAGTCTGGCAGATGATTACACCGGTCTAATAACAATAAAGGTGTGTTTATATCTGTTAAAGAACAATTAGAAATAACTTCACAAAAGGGGTTTTGCAACATGGACTAATTAATCTCAGGGGTAACACTAAGAATCACTGAGTAGAACATGTGTTCGAAATGAGGTCATGGAAGGTAAGACGACCGAGCCATTGATACCGGAGCTTCTTAGTAGAATTAATAGAATTTTTTTTAAATTTTTAATATTAATTCTATTTGTTTATAGAATTGTATGTAAATGCATTTATAATCCTGTTAACATACATTTATTTTACTGTATTAGTGCTTTTGTCACCCATCTGCAAAGTTAAAGGTTCTATTTTCTCATTACCGGCATTCAACATTTATTTATTTTATTATTCTAAGAATGAATGTTCGAATTGCTCTTCTCCTAATAAAAGTAATTGTAGAATAATATCATTGAAAAATAGCTAACACTCCAGACTCCATTCTACACCGCTGCTCTATGACTCCTTCTGTGGAGTTGTCAGTGGAAATAATAAATAGGCTTGTATGATGATGTGTCCTACTTAGCTTCAAAGCAACTCATGGTCACGATGGCATAGAAGGTTGGACTGGCCCAGCGGTGGACCGGAGGATTTCCCGGGGGCCCAGGCACTGACACCTGAAGATCCAATAAGGATAAGACATATTTATCAGGGATGCAAATGCCACCACCACTGGACCCGGCGCTCCACCACCACAGGACCCGGCGCTCCACCACCACTGGACCCGGCGCTCCACCACCACTGGACCCGACGCTCCACCACCACTGGACCCGGCGCTCCACCACCACTGGACCCGACGCTCCACCACCACTGGACCCGGCGCTCCACCACCACTGGACCTGACGCTCCACCACCACTGGACCCGGCGCTCCACCACCACAGGACCTGACGCTCCACCACCACAGGACCCGCGCTCCCACCACCACAGGACCTGACGCTCCACCACCACAGGACCCGGCGCTCCACCACCACTGGACCCGGCGCTCCACCACCACAGGACCCGGCGCTCCACCACCACTGGACCCGGCGCTCCACCACCACTGGACCCGACGCTCCACCACCACTGGACCCGGCGCTCCACCACCACTGGACCCGACGCTCCACCACCACTGGACCCGGCGCTCCACCACCACTGGACCTGACGCTCCACCACCACTGGACCCGGCGCTCCACCACCACAGGACCTGACGCTCCACCACCACAGGACCCGGCGCTCCACCACCACAGGACCTGACGCTCCACCACCACAGGACCCGGCGCTCCACCACCACTGGACCCGGCGCTCCACCACCACAGGACCCGGCGCTCCACCACCACTGGACCCGGCGCTCCACCACCACTGGACCCGACGCTCCACCACCACTGGACCCGACGCTCCACCACCACTGGACCCGGCGCTCCACCACCACTGGACCTGACGCTCCACCACCACTGGACCCGGCGCTCCACCACCACAGGACCTGACGCTCCACCACCACAGGACCCGGCGCTCCACCACCACTGGACCTGACGCTCCACCACCACCAGAGCAGACCCAAACTACTGTCTCTCCCCACTGCCCAGTAGAATATAAGCCCACAAGGGAGGGGTCCTCTCTCCCCTCTGTATCGGTCTGTCACTGTAGTTTGTTCATTGTATTGATAACTTGCTTCTATGTATCCCTTTCTCATGTACAGACCATGGAATCAATGGTGCTCTATAAATAAATAAATAATAATAATAATTGTGTTGACATCCACTCGTGTTGCTTTATAAGTGATTACGTTTCAGATTATATATATAAAATGTAATCGATTCTTTACTCTTGTTCCCTGAAAACTCATAAAGCTTAAATGTTAGCGATAATGATTGTCCAATCAGCCATATAAACAATGGGGGAAGTAGCCAGTTTTCTTTTGTTATAACAGAACTATATATACAGTATATCAAAAGAGAGTACACCCCTCCCATTTTTGTTATATCTTTTCATGGGTCAACAGTGAAGATATTACCCGATAATACAAAGTAGAGGAGTCCGTGTGCAGCTCATGTAACAGTGTAAATGTGGTGTCCTATTAATAATTCAGCACTCAGTCATTAATGTCTAAACCGCGGGCAACAAAAGTGAGTAAACACCTAAGTGAACAAGGCCAAATTGTGCCCAATAAGCCATTTTCCTTCCCTACAGTCACATGACGCATTCGAAGATCTCCGGTGTGAATGGGGTCAGGGTGTTACATTTGGTGTCATTGGTCACACACTCTCTCTGGTCACTGGAAGGTCAACATGGCTCCTCACGGCAAAGAATTATCTGCCCATCTAAAAAGAAGAAATGTTGCTCTATATAAACACAGACTAGAAAGAACACCAACTCCCTGACACTGAGCGGCATGATGGAGGCCAAACCTAACAGCGGTGTAACAAGACCGGTTCACTCAGGACAGGCCTCGCCATAGTCAACCAAAAAATGTGACTGCACAAAGCTCAGCACCAAAATAGATGTGTGAGGGCTGTTAGCAATGATGCAGAGTTTAAAGTTGTAGGGGGGTCAGCTTTCAGTGCTGAGACCATATGCTACCACATATTGCAGAGGTTACAGGGGTGGGGGGTCCGCCTATTAGTGCTAATACCATACACCCCATATTGCAGAGGTTACAGGGGTGGGGGGTCCACCTGTCAGTGCTAATACCATACACCCCATATTTCAGAGGTTACAGGGTGGGGGGTCCGCCTGTCAGTGCTAATACCATACACCCCATATTGCAGAGGTTACAGGGGTGGGGGGTCCGCCTGTCAGTGCTAATACCATACACCCCATATTGCAGAGGTTACAGGGGTGGGGGTCCGCCTGTCAGTGCTAATACCATACACTCCATATTGCAGAGGTTACAGGGGTGGGGGGTCTGCCTGTCAGTGCTAATACCATACACTCCACATTGCAGAGGTTACAGGGGTGGGGGTCCGCCTGTCAGTGCTAATACCATACACCCCACATTGCAGAGGTTACAGGGGTGGGGGGTCCGCCTGTCAGTGCTAATACCATACACCCCATATTGCAGAGGTTACAGGGGTGGGGGTCCGCCTGTCAGTGCTAATACCATACACTCCACACTGCAGAGGTTACAGGGGTGGGGGATCCACCTGTCAGTGCTAATACCATACACTCCACACTGCAGAGGTTACAGGGTGGGGGATACACCTGTCAGTGCTAATACCATACACCCCACATTGCAGAGGTTACAGGGGTGGGGGGCCGCCTGTCAGTGCTAATACCATACACCCCATATTGCAGAGGTTACAGGGGTGGGGGATCCACCTGTCAGTGCTAATACCATACACCCCACATTGCAGAGGTTACAGGGGTGGGGGGTCTGCCTGTCAGTGCCAATACCATACACTCCACACTGCAGAGGTTACAAGGGTGGGGAATCCACCTGTCAGTGCTAATACCATACACCCCACATTGCAGAGGTTACAGCGGTGGGGGGTCCGCCTGTCAGTGCTAATACCATACACCCCATATTGCAGAGGTTACAGGGGTGGGGGGTCCGCCTGTCAGTGCTAATACCATACACCCCATATTGCAGAGGTTACAGGGGTGGGGGGTCCGCCTGTCAGTGCTAATACCATACACCCCATATTGCAGAGGTTACAGGGGTGGGGGATACACCTGTCAGTGCTAATACCATACACCCCACATTGCAGAGGTTACAGGGGTGGGGGGCCGCCTGTCAGTGCTAATACCATACACCCCATATTGCAGAGGTTACAGGGGTGGGGGATCCACCTGTCAGTGCTAATACCATACACCCCACATTGCAGAGGTTACAGCGGTGGGGGGTCCGCCTGTCAGTGCTAATACCATACACCCCATATTGCAGAGGATACAGGGGTGGGGGGTCCGCCTGTCAGTGCTAATACCATACACCCCATATTGCAGAGGTTACAGGGGTGGGGGGTCCGCCTGTCAGTGCTAATACCATACACTCCACATGCAGAGGTTACAGGGGTGGGGGGTCCGCCTGTCAGTGCTAATACCATACACCCCATATTGCAGAGGTTACAGCAGTGGGGGTCCGCCTGTCAGTGCTAATACCATACACCCCATATTGCAGAGGTTACAGGGGTGGGGGGTCCGCCTGTCAGTGCTAATACCATACACCCACTACTGCAGAGGTTACAGGGTGGGGGTCCGCCTGTCAGTGCTAATACCATACACCCCATATTGCAGAGGTTACAGGGGTGGGGGGTCCGCCTGTCAGTGTTAATACCATACACCCCACTATTGCAGAGGTTACAGGGGTGGGGGTCCGCCTGTCAGTGCTAATACCATACACCCCACATTGCAGAGGTTACAGCGGTGGGGGGTCCGCCTGTCAGTGCTAATACCATACACCCCACATTGCAGAGGTTACAGGGGGTGGGGGTCCGCCTGTCAGTGCTAATACCATACACCCCACATTGCAGAGGTTACAGGGGTGGGGGTCTGCCTGTCAGTGCTAATACCATACACTCCACACTGCAGAGGTTACAAGGGTGGGGGTCCACCTGTCAGTGCTAATACCATACACCCCACATTGCAGAGGTTACAGGGGTGGGGGATCCACCTGTCAGTGCTAATACCATACACCCCACATTGCAGAGGTTACAGGGGTGGGGGTCCGCCTGTCAGTGCTAATACCATACACCCCATATTGCAGAGGTTACAGGGGTGGGGGTCCGCCTGTCAGTGCTAATACCATACACCCCATATTGCAGAGGTTACAGGGGTGGGGGTCCACCTGTCAGTGCTAATACCATACACCCACATTGCAGAGGTTACAGGGGTGGGGGATCCACCTGTCAGTGCTAATACCATACACCCCATATTGCAGAGGTTACAGGGGTGGGGGGTCCGCCTGTCAGTGCTAATACCATACACCCCATATTGCAGAGGTTACAGGGTGGGGGTCTGCCTGTCAGTGCTAATACCATACACCCCATATTGCAGAGGTTACAGGGGTGGGGGGTCCGCCTGTCAGTGCTAATACATACACCCCATATTGCAGAGGTTACAGGGGTGGGGGTCTGCCTGTCAGTGCTAATACCATACACCCCATATTGCAGAGGTTACAGGGTGGGGGGGTCCGCCTGTCAGTGCTAATACCATACACCCCATATTGCAGAGGTTACAGAGGTGGGGGGTCCGCCTGTCAGTGCTAATACCATACACCCCATATTGCAGAGGTTACAGGGGTGGGGGGTCCGCCTGTCAGTGCTAATACCATACACCGCACATGCAGAGGTTACAGGGTGGGGGGTCCGCCTGTCAGTGCTAATACCATACACCCCATATTGCAGAGGTTACAGGGGTGGGGGGTCCGCCTGTCAGTGCTAATACCATACACCCCATATTGCAGAGGTTACAGGGGTGGGGGTCCGCCTGTCAGTGCTAATACCATACACCCAATGCAGAGGTTATCAGGGGTGGGGGTCCGCCTGTCAGTGCTAATACCATACACCCCATATTGCAGAGGTTACAGGGGTGGGGGTCCGCCTGTCAGTGCTAATACCATACACCCCATCATTGCAGAGGTTACAGGGGTGGGGGTCCGCCTGTCAGTGCTAATACCATACACCCCACATTGCAGAGGTTACAGGGGTGGGGGGTCCGCCTGTCAGTGCTAATACCATACACCCCATATTGCAGAGGTTACAGGGGTGGGGGTCCGCCTGTCAGTGCTAATACCATACACTCCACACTGCAGAGGTTACAGGGGTGGGGGATCCACCTGTCAGTGCTAATACCATACACCCCACATTGCAGAGGTTACAGGGGTGGGGGGTCCGCCTGTCAGTGTTCAGACCATACACCCCACATTGCAGAGGTTACAGGGGTGGGGGGTCTGCCTGTCAGTGCTAATACCATACACACCATATTGCAGAGGTTACAGGGGTGGGGGGTCCGCCTGTCAGTGCTAATACCATACACCCCATATTGCAGAGGTTACAGAGGTGGGGGGTCCGCCTGTCAGTGCTAATACCATACACACCATATTGCAGAGGTTACAGGGGTGGGGGGTCCGCCTGTCAGTGCTAATACCATACACCCCATATTGCAGAGGTTACAGGGGTGGGGGGTCCGCCTGTCAGTGCTAATACCATACACCCCATATTGCAGAGGTTACAGGGTGGGGGGTCCGCCTGTCAGTGCTAATACCATACACCCCATATTGCAGAGGTTACAGGGGTGGGGGGTCCGCCTGTCAGTGCTAATACCATACACCCCATATTGCAGAGGTTACAGGGGTGAGGGGTCCGCCTGTCAGTGCTAATACCATACACCCCACATTGCAGAGGTTACAGGGGTGAGGGGTCCGCCTGTCAGTGCTAATACCATACACCCCACATTGCAGAGGCTACAGGGGTGGGGGGTCTGCCTGTCAGTGCTAATACCATACACTCCACACTGCAGAGGTTACAGCGGTGGGGGTCCGCCTGTCAGTGCTAATACCATACACCCCATATTGCAGAGGTTACAGGGGTGGGGGGTCCGCCTGTCAGTGCTAATACCATACACCCCACATTGCAGAGGTTACAGGGGTGGGGGTCTGCCTGTCAGTGCTAATACCATACACCCCACATTGCAGAGGTTACAGGGGTGGGGGGTCCGCCTGTCAGTGCTAATACCATACACCCCATATTGCAGAGGTTACAGGGTGGGGGATCCACCTGTCAGTGCTAATACCATACACCCCACATTGCAGAGGTTACAGGGGTGGGGGTCTGCCTGTCAGTGCCAATACCATACACTCCACACTGCAGAGGTTACAAGGGTGGGGAATCCACCTGTCAGTGCTAATACCATACACCCCACATTGCAGAGGTTACAGCGGTGGGGGGTCCGCCTGTCAGTGCTAATACCATACACCCCACATTGCAGAGGTTACAGGGGTGGGGGGTCCGCCTGTCAGTGCTAATACCATACACCCCACATTGCAGAGGTTACAGGGGTGGGGGGTCCGCCTGTCAGTGTTCAGACCATACACCCCACATTGCAGAGGTTACAGGGGTGGGGGGTCCGCCTGTCAGTGTTCAGACCATACACCCCACATTGCAGAGGTTACAGGGGTGGGGGGTCTGCCTGTCAGTGCTAATACCATACACCCCATATTGCAGAGGTTACAGGAGTGGGGGGTCCGCCTGTCAGTGCTAATACCATACACACCATATTGCAGAGGTTACAGGGGTGGGGGGTCCGCCTGTCAGTGCTAATACCATACACCCCATATTGCAGAGGTTACAGGGGTGGGGGGTCCGCCTGTCAGTGCTAATACCATACACCCCATATTGCAGAGGTTACAGGGGTGGGGGTCCGCCTGTCAGTGCTAATACCATACACCCCATATTGCAGAGGTTACAGGGGTGGGGGGTCCGCCTGTCAGTGCTAATACCATACACCCCATATTGCAGAGGTTACAGGGGTGGGGGGTCCGCCTGTCAGTGCTAATACCATACACCCCACATTGCAGAGGTTACAGGGGTGGGGGGTCCGCCTGTCAGTGCTAATACCATACACCCCACATTGCAGAGGTTACAGGGGTGGGGGGTCCGCCTGTCAGTGCTAATACCATACACCCCACATTGCAGAGGGGACAGGGGTGGGGGGTCCGCCTGTCAGTGCTAATACCATACACCCCATATTGCAGAGGGGACAGGGGTGAGGGGTCCGCCTGTCAGTGCTAATACCATACACCCCATATTGCAGAGGTTACAGGGGTGAGGGGTCCGCCTGTCAGTGCTAATACCATACATATCAATAGCGGGTCAGGTTACCTCCTGCTCAAACCAATGGTTCTCATACAGGTCAGGTCAAATTAAAGCAATAGCATAGATAAAAAGAGAAGTTAAAATATAACTTTTAATAAACTCAAATGTTAAAAAGACCTAGTTGTCTAGACTAACAAAAACAGAAAGTCGTGCAAAAGTGACAGTGCAAAAACCTGTGTATTGCTGTGAGTAATCCCCTTTACTCTTTTACAAGGGGTTAATAGAGCCAAATCCAGACCCCGTCCATATACCTAGGAATACTGGCTTATGTCTCTAGTCTGGATCCAGACTGATGTACCTTGTGGGGCCAGACCGGACACCATAGCCATCATCTTCATAAGGGTGGGTGTATCCTATGATTACCAACCCTGATGTGTGTACCGTGACTCCCCTGATGAAGAGGGATCTGAAACGCGTCGGGAGGAACGCATCAGATAACATAAAGTACTGAGCCCTGAGCAGCCCGGACAACATCAATGAAAGGTTGATCCAAGTCTATGTGGACTCAGTTCATGTGAAGCGGTGGAGTAACTGGGTGACATCGCTCCGATTTGGAGAGCATACTTTGTTTTTTTTTTCCCACCTATACATGTGGTCTGTGCACCATGAGGGAAGTGTATGAGCCTTGATATTGCACTTCCTGTAGGTAGGCAGACGCGACTAGAGACATAAGCCAGTATTCCTAGGTATATGGACGGGATCTGGATTTGGCTCTATTAACCCCTTGTAAAAGAGTAAAGGGGATTACTCACAGCAATACACAGGTTTTTGCACTGTCACTTTTGCACGACTTTCTGTTTTTGTTAGTCTAGACAACTAGGTCTTTTTAACATTTGAGTTTATTAAAAGTTATATTTTAACTTCTCTTTTTATCTATGCTATTGCTAATACCATACACCCCACATTGCAGAGGTTACAGGGGTGGGGGGTCCGCCTGTTAGTGTTCAGACCATACACCCCACATTGCAGAGGTTACAGGGGTGGGTGGTCCGCCTGTCAGTGCTAATACCATACACCCCATATTGCAGAGGTTACAGGGGTGGGGGGTCCGCCTGTCAGTGCTAATACCATACACCCCATATTGCAGAGGTTACAGGGGTGGGGGATCCACCTGTCAGTGCTAATACCATACACCCCACATTGCAGAGGTTACAGGGGTGGGGGTCTGCCTGTCAGTGCTAATACCATACACCCCATATTGCAGAGGTTACGGGGGTGGGGGGTCCGCCTGTCAGTGCTAATACCATACACCCCATATTGCAGAGGTTACAGGGGTGGGGGATCCACCTGTCAGTGCTAATACCATACACCCCACATTGCAGAGGTTACAGGGGTGGGGGATCCACCTGTCAGTGCTAATACCATACACCCCATATTGCAGAGGTTACAGGGGTGGGGGGTCCGCCTGTCAGTGCTAATACCATACACCCCATATTGCAGAGGTTACAGGGGTGGGGGGTCTGCCTGTCAGTGCTAATACCATACACCCCATATTGCAGAGGTTACAGGGGTGGGGGGTCCGCCTGTCAGTGCTAATACTATACACCCCATATTGCAGAGGTTACAGGGGTGGGGGGTCTGCCTGTCAGTGCTAATACCATACACCCCATATTGCAGAGGTTACAGGGGTGGGGGGTCCGCCTGTCAGTGCTAATACCATACACCCCATATTGCAGAGGTTACAGGGGTGGGAGGTCCACCTGTCAGTGCTAATACCATACACCCCACATTGCAGAGGTTACAGGGGTGGGGGTCCACCTGTCAGTGCTAATACCATACACCCCATATTGCAGAGGTTACAGGGGTGGGAGGTCCACCTGTCAGTGCTAATACCATACACCCCACATTGCAGAGGTTACAGGGGTGGGGGGTCCGCCTGTCAGTGCTAATACCATACACTCCACACTGCAGAGGCTACAGGGGTGGGGGGTCCGCCTGTCAGTGCTAATACCATACACCCCACATTGCAGAAGCTACAGGGGTGGGGGGTCCACCTCTCAGTGCTAATACCATACACCCCACATTGCAGAGGTTACAGGGGTGAGGGGTCCACCTATCAGTGCTAATACTATACCCTCCACACTGCAGAGGTTACAGGGGTGGGAGGTCCACCTGTCAGTGTAATACCATACACTCCACACTGCAGAGGCTACAGGGGTGGGGGGTCCGCCTGTCAGTGCTAATACCATACACCCCACATTGCAGAAGCTACAGGGGTGGGAGGTCCACCTGTCAGTGTAATACCATACACTCCACACTGCAGAGGCTACAGGGGTGGGAGGTCCACCTGTCAGTGTAATACCATACACTCCACACTGCAGAGGCTACAGGGGTGGGAGGTCCGCCTGTCAGTGTAATACCATACACTCCACACTGCAGAGGCTACAGGGGTGGGAGGTCCGCCTCTCAGTGTAATACCATACACTCCACACTGCAGAGGCTACAGGGGTGGGAGGTCCACCTGTCAGTGTAATATCATACACTCCACACTGCAGAGACTACAGGGGTGGGGGGTCCACCTGTCAGTGTAATACCATACACCCCATATTGCAGAAGCTACAGGGGTGAGGGGTCCACCTGTCAGTTCCCAAGGCATACAGCAATGAATACTGCAGCACATTGGTCTGCATGGCTGTCATCCCAGTTGGATGCCTTTTCTAAACATGATGTACAAGAAAGCCCACAGTTTGCAGAAGACAAGCAGACTAAGGACATAATATACCGGAACCTGTGGTCTGAAGATACCAAGATAAACTTATTTGGTTCAAATGGAGTCAAGTGTGTGTGTCGGCTGTAGCTGAGGAGTAAAAATAATAAATGTGTCTTGCCTACAGTCAAGCATGGTGGAGGGAGGGTCATGAGTATTGCCGGATGTGGGGAGATAGAGTACTGTGAAGAAACCATGAATACTAAGATGTGTTTTGTGACATATTGAAGCACAGCATGATCCCCCCCTCTTTGGAAGGCAGGATTCCAACATGATAATGACCTCAAACACACCCCGAAGATGGCTGCTGCCTTGGAAAAGAATTTAAGGGTAAAGGAGATGGTTTGTCAAGCTGGTACCAGACTATTGATCATCTGTGGAGTATCCTCAATGGAAGGTGGTGTAGAGTAAACTGTGTAACATCCACCAGATCCATGATGTCATCATGGATGATGGAAGGGAATCCCAATGGCTACTATGAAGCTCCAGTGAACTCTGTGCCCTGCAGAGATAAGACATTACATGACAATAATGACAGCCACATGAAATATTCACACTTTGGTAACAATTTGGCCATTTTCAATACGGGTGCATCTACTTTTGTTTTTCAACTTAATTTATGTCAATTAATTAAATTATGTTAGAAAGAATATATTACCAACTTTTTTATATAAAATTAAAGAATCTTTATTGAAAGTCAACGTCAAATCTTAAAAATGACTTCTCCGGTAACTATAAGAAGTATTGGTCATCTGGAGGAGATTGAGGTTATATGATCACGAAAAAATCAGACAATCTCAAAATAATCAAAAATGTGCCAAATATTGAACAAGTTCCCACATTGTCATACATTATACCTTATCTCATTATTCATAATAGAGAAATCTCTCAGAACAAGCACAGAGGGAAATCAATATGTTCACATCCGAAGGGGCAAAATAAGCTGTAAAGTTAGAAGAGATAGAGAGAAGGATTCATACATGTGTTCCCACTACTACAATCCCAACAAAAAATCTTACCCCAATTGTAACTGAGGAGGGCAAATGTTGACAAACCACCATTCATCCTATAGCCAGGACTACAGGTAGGGGGGAGGAATATGGAAGATTGTCCAAATCAAACACTTCCAGTTTCAATAGAAGGCAGAACTCCCAAAACATACATAGAGGGTCATTATGGAAATGAGGAATCAATAATGACTTCTCTTCAGCTCAAATTCCAATATAAGGGTACTGTCCTCACATTGCATCCAATACAGCACAACACAGGAGAAACCACCAGCTGAAAGGATGATAGGAACAAAGTTAATATTCAAGACCTCTAGTTTACCCTCATTGAATAAGGATGCAATGTATAAATGAATAAAGAGGTTCTTAGCCAGTAACAATATGGATCCAGACCAAGGTGGAATGTGAAGTGTTCCAAATAGAGTCTCCTATAGAATCATTGCCTGCGCATGTGGGATAAAGCAGGCCTAGACTCTCAGGAACTTCCGGGTTAATACTGATGACGTTTCAATGATCGCGTCATCAATACGCAGTGTTTGCATTCCACCCGGGGAAGCGCGGTGGAACGTAAACAACTGCGCATGCGCAGTAAGCTACGGGCCGGTGACGTTATTTTCGTCATTGCTGTAGATCACAGCATAGGTAAAATTAAGCATAATTAAAGGTGACAAAATCTAATAAAGAAGTACACAATCATTTCTTATACAGTTAGAGAAAGGGAAAAATTCAAAGACAAGATAAGTCATTTCCCTAATTTCTATATGGTTTTCCTTTACTTCCCGAAACTAATTTTGTCTTGTTCCCAATTGGTCATAAAGAACTTTTAGCAAAACACAAAACAGACTTCATAGGGGTATTGCTAGAGGAAGCAACTGCAGGTCTGTTGTTAATTAATCCCATCCGGTTGAATGTTTTTAAAGGTGTGGATCCACCTGGCTACTTTTTGCAATAGCAGCCTATCTAGATCTCCACCTCCAGGCGATGGTTTTACTACCTCAAAGACCCTAAACTTTAACTGTCTACTACAACCTCTGTGGAATTCCTGGACATATCCTGACCCCGCCGTGTCCCTCCTATCCCTAACGTCGCCTAAACGTTTGCGCAATTCACATTCAGTTTTACCTATGTAATCCATAGGACAAGGGCACGGGATTATATAAATCAGGCCCTCTGAACTGCAATTAGTAAATCATTTTACTTCAAAGGAGACTTTTGTCACAGAGCTCGTGATGTGTTTGCATGGTGTCACCCAGGGACAAAATTTGCAGTGTCCTCACTTGTAGGTTCCTGTCGTCCTTCTCTCTTCCAACCAAGTAATGGTTGGTTTGGGAGATTGATAGTGATCGTCCTTTCCGGAAGGTAACACAGGGATATGGAGGAATTATTTTTTTGAGATCAGGATCTGCCAACAAAATCCCTCAATGCTTCCTCAGCAGGGGCGGACTGGCCCAGGTGGCAGTGGGGCAAGTGCCCCCTGGGCTGGTGGTATAGCCCCCACTTAGGGCCGCCCACCCACAGAAACGGACCCGGACCTCACCCAAGGGCTGGCGGCACTAAGATGGGCCGCCGAACATTTTCAATAGCACCCCCCCAGGTCCATACCTAAGGGCTGGGAGCACTGAGATGGGCCGCAGAAAATTTCCGATAGCATCCCCCCCCCGGTCCTCACGTAAGGGCTGGCTGAAAAATATTGGCACCCAGGGTCTGCGTCGCCAGTCAGCCCCTGTTCCTCAGCAAACCCGAAACTTCTCTGTTTCCCGCATCATAAGTACCAATGACGCGGGTTACCAGGTCCGAACCGTATTTTCCTTTTTTCGTTATTGTTTGGGGTTAATAATGACTCTCTTGTTCTTGCTACTGCATTTTTATATGCTGATGAAAGTACTGATTTAGGGTACCCCCTCTCCAGAAATCAGTTTTTTTAGTTTTAATGCTTGATTATGAAATTAAAAAAACTGAGAGCAATTTCTCCTCAACCGTAAATATTGACCCTTCGGAATACCTTTCTGTAATGGTAGCGGATGGGCACTATTCCAGTGGATGAGGTTATCCGTAGCGGTAGGTTTTCTATAGATAGTTGTCACAATCTTACCCTCCCTTTTTGTCAAAAGAATGTCCAAAAAGGATAACCTGTTTTGATGAATTTCTAAGGTAAAAAATAAGCACAAAGTATTTTCATTCAGATGTTTAAGAAATTCCTGGAAAGACTCAATCGTCCCTGACCATCATCACATCATCCACATACCGTCCCCAGAATAAAATATTCTGGGTCCAGGCATGCGATGGTTCAGTGAACACACATACATCCTCCCACCAGCCCAGGAGCAGATTTCCATACGACGGGGCTGCTGAACTCCCCATCGCGGTGCCCCTGAGCTGGTGGTAAAAAGTCCCCGAAAAAAAGAAAATAGTTGTGTGTCAGAATGAAGTTGAGCAACTCAAGAACAAAGAGATTATGAAGTTCCAAATGATTTCCTCTTGCCCTAAGGAAATACTTAACTACATGCAAACCCAATTCATGATGGATAGAACTGTACAAAGACTCAACGTCTATAGACGCAAAAAGAGTGGTGTCATCCACTGATAACCTGTCTAATTTTGCTCTTAGAACGTTAGTATCCCTTATGTATGAAGGCAAGGCCATCACAAAGGGTCTCATGATTTTGTCTAGATATATACCAGCATTTTGAGTAATAGAATTAATGCCGGCCACAATAGGTCTATCTTTTAAAGGGTTTAGACCAGGGGTCTCAAACTCGCGGCCCGCCACGCTCCCCAGTGCAGCCCGGGGCACCATGAAAGAAAAAAGCATGCCCCGGGCCATTATACATGGAGCCGCCGCGGTACCGCTTTACTGTGACTTACGGGTACCGCCGGCTCAAACAAGTGCCTTTGCGCATGTGCATCCACGCAAGTAGGCGGCCGGTGGACCAATCAGAAGCCTCCTGTGACGTCACAGGAGGCTTCTGATTGATCCACCGGCCGCCTGCTTTCATGAATGTACAGGCGCGAAGGCGCTTGTTTGAGCCGGCGGTACCCGTAAGTCATTGTAAAGCGGTACCGCGGCGGCTCCATGTATAATGAGCCCGGGGCATCAGGTGTGTATGAGTGTTAGAGAGAGAGTGTGTGTATGTGTGAGTGTATTTGTGTGTATATGTGAGTGTATGTGTATAATAGTGTGTGTATTTGTGTGTATAATAGTGAGTGTATTTGTGTGTATATGTGAGTGAGTGTGTATGTGTATATGTGTGAGTATTTGTGTATATATGTGAGTGAGTGTGTGAGTATTTGTGTATATGTGAGTGTGTGAGTATTTGTGTATATGTGAGTGTATATGTGTGAGTGTATTTGTGTGTATATGTGAGTGAGTGTGTATGTGTATTGGTGTATATATGTGAGTGAGTGTGTGAGTGTATTTGTGTGTATATGTGAGTGAGTGTGTATGTGTATTGGTGTATATATGTGAGTGTGTCAGTGTATTTGTGTGTATATGTGAGTGAGTGTGTATGTGTATTGGTGTATATATGTGAGTGAGTGTGTATGTGTATTGGTGTATATATGTGAGTGAGTGTGTATGTGTATTGGTGTATATATGTGAGTGAGTGTGTATGTGTATTGGTGTATATATGTGAGTGAGTGTGTGAGTATTTGTGCATATGTGAGTGTGTATGTGTATATGTGTGAGTGTATGTGTGTGTGAATATTTCTGAGTGAGTGTGTATGTGTGTGTATATGTGTGAGTGTGTATATGTGTGTGCGTGTATTTTTTTATGTGAGTGTGTATATGTGTGTGCGTGTATTTTTTTATGTGTGTGTATATGTGTGTGAGTGTATGTATATGTGTGAGTGTATTCCTGTGCCGCCTGAGCGGCACATCACCAGCGGCTGGTGCTGGCCGCTGGGTGCAGGCTGGTGCTGGCCGCTGGGTGCAGGCTGGTGCCGCATGCTGGCTGGTGCCGGCAAGCGGAAGACTGGGAGCCACAGAGGAAGAAGCTGCCGGAATGAGAAGAGTGGATTCAGGTAAGTCGCTGTTACAGCTGAAGATAGCAGCCGGGGGGGGGAGGGGAATGTGACCGCTGAAAGTGCCTAGGGCGGCAGGAACTCCAGATATGGCCCTATGTAAGTGTGTCAATGTGTGAGTGTGTATGTGTTTGTGTGAATATGTCTGAGGATGTATGTGAGTGTATGTGAATGTGCGGGTGTGTATATATGGGCTTGTCCACACACCTGCGCTAAATACTTAGCCTTAGACAGAGAAGCGCAGGTGCGTGTATGTGGCCGCTTTCAGCAGACGCTGTCCCTGGTTACCCGATGTGTATTGTCCTATGAAAAGATGTACTAAAATATTTACAAAACTGTGAAGGGTGTATTCACTTTATAATACACTATATATTTGTCACTGTTTTCCCACACAGTGCACCTAGTATGTAATAAGAGATACTGCTGTGCTTGCTATCTGCTGTGCTGAGCTGTCAGTGGTTGGTTGACAGCACATGGTTTCAGTCTGGTTTTGGGCAGTGCTTAGTTGCTCAGATGTTCCATCTTCCCTGTGATTGCTCTGCTACTTTACTGAGCAGCCTCTCCCAGAATCCTGCCAGTCGTACACTCTATTTGAGTGGTGTTTAGCCTGCACTACAGTGTCTGTCTAGTTCTGATCATTTTTATCTGACTCCAAATTGTTGCCTGCTTACTCTTCAGTCTGCTCCCTGTACTTGATCTGTATTTCATTTGATTTCCTGGTATTTTGACCCTGGACCATGACGTGACTATGTCTCATTGACTATCTAATTTCTCTTTGTGCTTTCCTGGAAACCTGACCTTGGACTGTTACTTGACTACACCTCTGTCTAATCTCTGAATATACTATGAACCCTCCTGGAACCTGACCCCAAATTACCTGACCTCCCTGCTGTTTGCGCTAGTTGTAAGTGGAGACTATGTCACATCCTTCCTGTACATAGTGACTAGCATCACAATATTCCATGCGTGTATATACTATGGAGAAGCATTCAATAACTGGCCTAGTAGTTTTTGCCCCTTCCTGATTTCTTTTTCTTTTGCATGTTTGTCAATTAAATGTTTCAGCTCAACAAACAAATTAAAAAATATGATAAAACAAGTAAACACAAAATGCAGTTTATAAATTAAGTTTTTTATTATAAAGGGGAAAAGAAATCCAAACCTACATGGACACGTGTGAAAAAGTGATTGCCCCTCTTAAAACATAAATTAACTGTGGCTTGTCACATCTATGAGAAGCTGAGTTCAATTTCCCCAGCCACAGCTAGTCCTGATCACTGCCACACCTGTTCTCAATCAAGAAATCAAATTAAATAGGACCTGCCTGACAAAGTGAAGTAGACCAAAAGCTTCCCAAAAGGTAGACATCATGCTGTGATCCAAAGAAATTCAGGAACAAATAAGAAAAAAATAAATGAGATCTATCAGCCTGGAAAAGGCTATAAAGCCTCTCTAGAGCTTTGGGACTAAAGCGAACCACAGTGAGAGCCAAAATGTCAAAAACATGGAACAATGGAAGACCATTACAGCAGTGGCCGGCTGACCAAGTACTACCCAAAGAGCTCAGTGCCGACTTATCCAAGAGGTAACAAAAGACCCCACAAGAACATCCAAAGATCTGCAGGCCTCACTTGCCCCAGTTAAGGTCAGTGTTTATGATTCCACAACAAGAACGAGAGTTGACAAAAACGGCTGCATCTCAGAGATCCAAGACGAAAACCCCTGCTGAGCAGAAAGAAAAGAAAAGGTTGTCTCAGTTTTGCATCTTGAACATCTTGATGATCCCCAAAATATTGGGAGATTACTCTATGGAGTGACAAGATAAAAGTTGAACTTTTGTGAAGGTGTATGCCCCATTATATCTGGCGTAAAAGTAACACAGCATTTCAGAACAGAAACATCATACTAACAGTAAAATATGGTGGAGGTCGTGTGATGGTCTGGGGCTGTTTTGCTGCTTCACCTCTAAGACTTGTTGTGGTAAATGGGACCATGAATTCTGCTGAAGGAGAATGTCCGGCCATTAGAGATGAGCGAGTAGTGAAATGCTCGGGTGCTCGATGCTCGGACCGATCATCCCAAGATACTCGTGTACTCGGCCCGAGCACCGAGCCCAATGTAAGTCAATGAGTGACAGGCTCTGCCCACAGACGTCCGGTTATAAAACGAGTGTTTCTGGGAAGGGGCAGGAGGGTTAGGGTCAGGTTAGAGATGAGAGACTAACATTTCTCCAGAGCATTGTCAAGACTAATTGCCAGTTATCACAAACACTTAATTGCAGTTTCTGCTGCTAAAGGTGGAACAACCAGTTATTAGGTTTATGAGGCAAACACTTTTTCACTCGGGGCCCTGTAGGTTTGGATTTCTCTTTCACTTAAAAATTAAAATCTTCATTGATAAACTGAATTTTGTGCTTACTTGTATTATATTTGTCTAATATTCACATTTGTTTGAGGATCTAAAACATTTAAGCAAGGTGAGTATGCAAAAGAATAAGAAATAAGGTGGAAGGGGGCGCACCACTGCTTGATACTCAAATGAGCATTGGGGTACTCGGGTATGCTAGTTAGTCGATTAAGCATCGTGATTGCTCGAGCACCATGATCGAGTCACTGTCCTGCACGTTTGTTAGGCAGCCAATCAACATGCGGGGTTTTCATGTATAGTAAAGTATATATAAAGTATAGTATAGTATAGGGATCCCTGAGGAAGGTGTCAGGTGGGGCACCGAAACGCGTTGGAGTGGAAGAATAAAGAATAAGGATTTGTTTTGTGAAACTCTGACTCCCATGTGAGTTTTCTTGGACCGTGATACACCTTTTTTTCCCATCATCTTCTGGATATCACCATGTGTGAGTGGTCGGTGGAGGTCCTGCGGCAGCTGGAGTACTGATGCTCTTACAACCAGTTGTGGGGAACACAACTGAATCAGGTGAGTGGTTCCACAACACCACCTTTGTAGCCTAAAGTGTCTCTAGTGATAGGGCACTATTGCGCCTCTTGTCCCCCCACCCCTGTTGTATTTATTCAGTCAGTGTACACACAGTTTACAGACTGTCTCATTGTTTACTGTAGGCTTGGGCCACGTTCACACACTGTTGCCTCATAGACCACGCTCAGAAGCTCTGTCTTCACTCCAGACTGGTTGCGGTCCCTCTTTCTCTTAACCTCCACTGCTTCACACAGCTTCACTCAACTCTAGCCATAGGCAATGTTCAGATCATTGTCTGCTCAGAGGCCTGGGCACTGTTCACCCACTGAGCTCTCTTCAGCCACTACCAGTTACATCACACAGAGAGGCTCAGACAGAGATTGCAAATCACACCATGGCTGCCTGGCTCTCTTCCTCACACTCTTCTCCATTTGGCAAATATCCTGCATTTTAACATCTAAGGCCGGCTTCACCCCACGGTTTCTTGATGTCAGGCTGTGTCCGGTGTTTTGCTGGATGCACTGGACACAGCCTGACAGAACAGAACTGCAGGTAAATATGCCCTCCAATTCTGTTTTCTCCCGGATTCAGCACTGCGCAGTTGTGCCGCTGTCCAGTGCTGAAATTTTAAAGCCACCCCCAGAATTAGTGAGTCCCATTAGATGCATCAATTCTTGAGCTTTGTCCAGCTCTTCCTGATTGCCCTAGTGCGATGGCAATCGAGGTAATAATTTTGGGGTTGATGTCAGCTGTGTAATGTCAGCTGGCATCAAGCTCAGGGGTTAGTAATGGATAGGTATCAATCAGACATCTCCATTACTAACCCAAAAAGTATAAAGAGAAAAAAAATCACACACACAGGAAAAAATAGTTTATTTGGATAATGACCCTCCCACACTCTCCCTTGCTCACAAGTGTATTTTTAAAACTGTTCCAATGAAGCTCATCCATCATTGCCAATGCTCCATGAATGCAGCTCTGGTGACTGTGAATAGCAGTATAGGTATTCATCCACAGGTGCTGGGTACTGATGACACCTCTCATCAGCATCGCCTTATTGTGCATATGGCACCAATGAGTGGCAGCTCTGATGGGACCTGTAATTGGCTGTATTTAACTGCTCTTCAGAGTTACTCACAGGGAACAGGGAATAGGAGTAAGCTCACCCCTCCTTCTCAGAAGATCCAGTCAGGTGCTGCAGCTGACGGCCGGCCACCGCCCAAGTCAAGGAATATAATGAAGATATGCTGGCACCTTCATCCGATGAAAAAGTTTTTACTTTATTATGTAATTCACAACATTAAAATAAAAGCATCTTGGTGGCTGAGCATGCCCCGTCAGACGCGTTTCGATAAAAATCTTTATCAATGACAGAGGCAACAAAACAACATGCAATATATATACAAGGAACATTACACCTGTTACGAGTGTCACCTGAATGGGTTAAGTAAAAAACAATGACTTGAATGGTCTCATTATAGAATATAGGAAAAGAGTTCTCTAAAATGCAAAGGAACTACTTTATATTACAACATGAAGGGTAGCAGCAAAGATACAAGAACATGTGCATATGTATAGTGTAAAAAGGCAATAGATTAAATGAATAGTGGCAATGTACAGAGATGGTACCTTTACACGCCGCGACGGCAGGCTGGATACATCCCGCTACAGGCTACAAATGTAGCTTGTAGCGTCAATGTAGCCCGTCGTAGCTGCGTCTGAAGACGTGACGCTACAGCCGGCAACAGATACATCTGTATCCGTGCACTGCTCGAAAACTGATGGCTACATCGCCGATGGTAGCGAGCTGTATCGGCGTGTAAAGAAGCAACGGAAGGGAACTCGGGACAGCCTGCGATGTAGCTAGGGCGTGACACAGGGTCCGGGTTTCCGCGCCCCCTTCAGCGATCATTGGAGGAAGCTCCTGCGTTGCGATTGGTTGTCGCCGCACAGGGCGGCATATTTAAGGAGCTGACCAGTCACACTACACAATTGCTCGAACGTCATGTATTAATCAGCCTCCTGCGCTGGCTGCCCAATCATGGTATTATTGCTTCGTCCTATCAGCATACGGACGTCTCGTAATCCACAATTGTGGCACGCCTATGTGCTGTCTCTGCTGCACCAGGTACGCCCATAGTAGCTGGTTATAGCGGTGTGTAAATGAGGTACAGCTGGCTACTTGAGACACCCGGCGATGTAGCTAGCTATAGATGTAGCGTGGCGTAGCGCACCTTGTGGCGGCGTGTAAAGGTGGTGCGTTGACCGTTTGTAACCGTTAGAGCGTGCTCGTGCACGTGAAGTAGCGGGATGTATCCAGCCTGCCGTCGCGGCGTGTAAAGGTACCTAGAGAGGGGATACACTTAACGCAAAATATTATACACAATTGTTGCATGTACTGGATATAACCTGGATTAGGAAGAAACAGTAGGAGCCTGTCCCGGTATAAGGATGTATATGAACAGGACTAGTTAATTTCAACAAAAGACACTTGTATTAATAAAAATACATCAAATCGCTCCTATAATTCATTCCCCCTGGAAATCTGCTGTTCAAGCATAATATCCAGAAACTTTCACGATTTAACATGTCTCGGATTCGATCCCCTCCTCGTACTGAGCTCCTCACTACCTCCAATCCTTTATCAGACAACTTGCTGGTGTTGCCACCGTGATATTCGGAAAAATGCTTAGATAAGCCTGACATAGAGCGTCTATTCCCTGAGGATGAAGGGTTGGCTGCTGATATATGTTCTGAGATACGTTTTCTTAGAGGCCGACTGGTACAACCAATATAGTCTACATTGCAGGACATGCAAGAAGCCATGTAAACCACAAAGGTGGTCGCACAGTTAATGTCATTTTTTATTTTATAAATTCTACCGCTAGATCTATCCTGGAATACATCTGTTTTTTTCATGTACCTGCATAGATTACAACGAGGTTGACCACATTTGAAATTGCCAGTGTATCGTAGCCAAGTGGGTTTGCTGTGGCAGTCCACTTGCTTAAAGAGACTCGGTGACACATAACTGGCAAGATCCTACTGAAAAAGTGAGGGTGGACTTAAAGACATTGTTGGATGAAGGCATGGCTCTGGGTGTAATCACCGAGAAACAACACAAACACATGTTTGTGTCTAACCCAGTCTGTCCGATTTTTCACGCCTTGCCTAAAACCCACAAGAATTTATTTCCACCTCCTCTTAGACCTATAGTGGCTGGGATTGGTTCCTTAATTGAACCTTTATCAGAATGGGTAGATCAACAGCTACAGCCGTTAGTTGTCTCCTCTCTTGGTTATGTTAGAGACACTAAACATCTACTATATGCTTTAAAGGATTTTAAATGGACTTGCGGTGACAGATGGGTCACACTTGATGTGATATCATTATATTCTTGTATCCCACATGAAAAAGCATTGCAAGCTCTAAGTATTGTTTTTCAGGACTCTCCTTTCCCACAGGACATGGTGAACTTCATTCTCATGGCAGTACAATTTCTCCTAAAGAATAATTTTTTCAAATTTGAGAACTCCTTCTTCCTCCAGACGTGCGGTTGTCCAATGGGGGCGAAATTTTCCCCCTCGTTGGCCAATCTCTACATGTCTGTATGGGAGAGGGAGTTCCTCTTTTCCCCAAACAATCCATACCATCTTTTCCCTAAGTGGTATGGAAGTTATATTGATGATCTCATCTTTGTTTGGGGTGTACCCCCAGGAGGTTCATCCAACCCCAGTATCACATCATTTTTTGATTTTTGTAATGATAATGCCATGAATTTAAAGTTCACTATGCAGGATCATGGTACCTCTGCTCCCTTTCTTGATTGTACACTTACAGGGGATGCTGGGTCTGGTAGGGTCATCACCAATCTTTATAGAAAGCCCATATCCGGCAACACATTACTGCATGCTGATAGTTGCCATTCTCCTCATACGGTTAAAAACTTACCGGTAGGAGAATTCATTAGAGCCAAACGCATGTGTACCCTACAGAGTGATTATAATAAACAGGCTACTGACATAGAACAAAGACTGAAAACCAGGGGCTACAAAGGGTGGGTTGTCAATCACGCCAAAAAAATCGTCGAGAGTAAAACCAGAGAGCAGTTGATGGACTGTCATAAACAACGTCCCTTATCTCAAAATAGGAAACAACCCATTACCTTTTCTACCCCATTTAGCACTGATTACAACGGCATCGTGGACATCTTACATAGATATGTTCCGATGCTATATCAAGATACATCATTGCACAAGGTTCTAAATTATGGTCTCAGGTGCATTGCTAGGAAGGGCCGCGATCTTGCCAGTTATGTGTCACCGAGTCTCTTTAAGCAAGTGGACTGCCACAGCAAACCCACTTGGTTACGATACACTGGCAATTTCAAATGTGGTCAACCTCGTTGTAATCTATCCAGGTACATGAAAAAAACAGATGTATTCCAGGATAGATCTAGCGGTAGAATTTATAAAATAAAAAATGACATTAACTGTGCGACCACCTTTGTGGTTTACATGGCTTCTTGCATGTCCTGCAATTTAGACTATATTGGTTGTACCAGTCGGCCTCTAAGAAAACGTATCTCAGAACATATATCAGCAGCCAACCCTTCATCCTCAGGGAATAGACGCTCTATGTCAGGCTTATCTAAGCATTTTTCTGAATATCACGGTGGCGACACCAGCAAGTTGTCTGATAAAGGATTGGAGGTAGTGAGGAGCTCAGTACGAGGAGGGGATCGAATCCGAGACATGTTAAATCGCGAAAGTTTCTGGATATTATGCTTGAACAGCAGATTTCCAGGGGGAATGAATTATAGGAGCGATTTGATGTATTTTTATTAATACAAGTGTCTTTTGTTGAAATTAACTAGTCCTGTTCATATACATCCTTATATCAGGACAGGCTCCTACTGTTTCTTCCTAATCCAGGTTATATCCAGTACATCTAACAATTGTGTATAATATTTTGCGTTAAGTGTATCCCCTCTCTCTGTACATTGCCACTATTCATTTAATCTATTGCTATATTACATCATACATATGCACATGTTCTTGTATCTTTGCTGCCATCCTTCATGTTGTAATATAAAGTAGTTCCTTTGCATTTTAGAGAACTCTTTTCCTATATTCTATAATGAGACCATTCAAGTCATTGTTTTTTACTTAACCCATTCAGGTGACACTCGTTTGTAATCTCACAGGTGTAATGTTTTTTGTAGTATATATTGCATGTTGTTTTGTTGCCTCTTTGTCATTGATAAAGATTTTTATCGAAACACGTCTGACGGGGCATGCTCAGCCACCAAGATGCTTTTATTTTAATGTTGTGAATTACATAATAAAGTAAAAACGTTTTCATCGGATGAAGGTGCCAGCATATCTTCATTATATTCCTGCTCTTCAGAGTTGCCAGAGTTGCATTCATGGAATATGGACTATGGCAAAGGAGCATTCCAGGAACATTTTATAAAATAAATTGGTAAACAAGGTATACGGTGGGGCATCTTGATTCAAATAAAGTATTTTTTTCCCTGTGTGTGTGTTACTTTTTTATTATTGGATTAGTAATGGCAATGTCTGATAGACACCTCTCCATTACTAGCCCCTGGGCTTGATCCCAAACATTATTACCCTGATTGCCACCACTCCAGGGCAATTGGGAAGAGATGGGATGAAGCGTAAGAAATGGCACCTCTAATGTAATTCGACAATTCTGGGGTAGCTGCGTGCAATTTTTAGGTTGGAGGACGAAATACCAATGGCCGTTACAGCCTGATAATACCAGACCCATGCTTTTTGCTTTACCTTGGCTGGTTATCAAAATTAGGGAGGACCCCACGTAATTTTTTTTGCATTGTTTATTTAGTTAGTTTCTAGCAGTATCCTGGGGGTGAGAACTTTATCCAAGTGTCTTCCACATGCTGTTCCCATTCCATTGAGTGCTGCCATGTCCCGCAATCTGGCAATCAGGCAGTGGGATCAACTAAGTTCACAGCTATAAGGTCCCACGGTGAGATCTTATTTTATCCCACTGATAGATTGCTAGACAGCATTGCAGCCGCGAGTTCAACTTAGTTCACTGATGACAGCTTGGAAGCCTTTGGCTATGAACACTAGGTAACTCAGTGACATCACCACTTCACACAACTGACAGTCATCCATTGCTGTCAATGTGTCCCGGAAGCTACATTTTCCATTACTGCAGCTTCTAGATGTAGATCCGGGATCTTCGTCGGACATCGTGTGGATTTTCTCAGACCTGTAGGGGTGTTTTGAGGGTAAAAATAAATGGGTGAAAGAGGGGTGCATATTTTTTTATTTCAAATAAAGGATTTTTCAGTGTATTTATTTTCTTTGACTTATAGGTTAGTAATAGAGGTTTCACATAGATCCCTCCCCATTACTAACCTACTTTGACAAATCACAGCTGTCATCAACCCAATACATCACTCCGATTGCCACCACATCAGGGCAATTGGCATGAGCTGGGTAAGCACCAGAATTCTGGAGCTGCCGCAGGGTAATGTACTTAGGCTGGGAGGGGCCAATATCCATAACTCTTTCCACCCTGATAATTCCAACCCCAACCTAACATGCCTGGTTATCAAAAATGGAAGGCCCCAACACCATGTTCTTTAAATTATTGGATCACTTCTATTTTTGATAACTAACCACAGTAGAGCAGACCCCTGGGGGTTTCAGCCACAGATACTGCTTTACCCATGCTTGTTATCAAAAATAGGGTGTGAGCCAAAGTTTTAACTTTCTTTTTACAGCGGTGTGCCAAAACTTGACATCGCTGTGATGGGTTTAGAAGTCCCCACACCAGAAAAGCTTGCTGATTGGCTGCTCTGTGGCCTTTCAACAAGCTTTATTCAAATGACAAAACCAAAGTAGGATAGAAGGTGCAATAAAAGGTCTGTTAACAAAAATGATCCATAAGAAAGAGAACGGGTGTGAAATAGTCATACATAATAAAGATCGACTAACGAAAAGGCAACTCGTGAAAATATGCACAACATAACTGAACACAAAGAGGTAAACTGGTCAAAACAATGTATTAAATACAATAAAAAGTCAAAGGATATCAAAATGCATGAGCAAAAAAACAAAGGTAAAACATACAGACAGAGATGAGACAAGTAGAAGCTGTGGAAGCTGTGGGTTGTAATAATCACCTGGGCAGATTAACGATGCGACAAGTTTATTTGTATCTGTACAGGTATTTCAGCAATTCCAGGTAGATGACCAAAATGCATATGCCCCAGTACACAAAATCAGAAACCAAAAATAGTCCATAGAAGAACGCTTAACATCCAGAAGGTGGATCTCATGATTGCAGCACGTGAATTAAGTTCCAAGTTCTATACTCCATCCATGGGTTTCAAGGTCAGCCTCAGCTCTGATCCTATGGCTTCCAAATCACACCACCAACTGTTTCAGTCCATTCATAAGCTCAGGACCTGACCCAAGCACAGTTCCTTCCGTTTCTACTTCCCAGCACCAACTGACCTCTAAGTGTGTGTCTTCTTCTATATTCTGCTCTTAGAAATCACCCTCTTGTTTGGCAAAGATAAGCACACCCAACCCCTTTAATCATATGTACATATAAATCAAAACAATGAAGGTGTATAACCAGGACCCTGCTGAGAGAAAGAAAGGCACAGATTCCCCCACCAGACAGACAATAAATGTAAATATAGATATGATTGAGTTTTGGTCTATGAACTCATGCTGGAAAGAGACATTCTGGTACATCCCCTTCCCCCTTCAACTTGTGAACAATAAAATTGTCTTTACTGTCCATCCGTGCTGGTAAAGTATGATAACTCCTCACACAAGCAATAGATGAAAAATGCACCATGTCTTAACAATCACTGCAGATGATATGCCTTGGGTAAATGAATCAATAAGAGGGGAAGGCATAGTTCCTCTTCATCACACCAATCTAACATGCAGTAATTGATACCAACATATCAAGGTATATAGCAAAATAATAAACCCATAGATAAAGTGACAATAGTGCAGGTCCGTCCCACTGAAAATAAAGGCCCCCTAGGAGAGTAATCCCCCGATGTACGTTTCACAATGTTGATTGCTTCATCAAGGGGGTTATATTTCTTTTAACAATATACAGTATTCAGCAGGTCAATAACTGCATCATTTCTTCACCCATGGCTGTTAGAGACAGATGATGGCTGAATAACACATCCATCATCAGCTATCAAAATTGCAGGCTCAGCGTGCAAACCCACACAAAATCAGGCAGCCGGCATATGCTCTAGCAGTACATCATATGTTGGTTAGGGTTTGAAGATGAAGGAAAATTAAAATGATACCTGCCAGGTGAAGGTGGAATTACTTTCTGTGTGCGAAATGGCTGCTGTATTCAGGCGGCACATGTGAAAGTGTCAAATTAGGCTAATTGGAGCAATGCCAGTCTACAGTATTATGACTTCTATACACTCTTCAGCTATAATGAGAGCCTGTCATCAGGATTTGTCACTATAAAGTAAAGATATGGTCTTATAGGTGCAGTGATGTTGTTAGATAGTCACCTGTAGTGAAGAGATCCGATCTATGGTTGTTGAATAATCTTCTTATAAAATACTAGCTGGCGGCCCAATTCTAAAGAATCAGGTGATCTAGAATGCAAATACAGTTTATTTAGTAAGAATTATGCCAGTCATTACACTGGCTGCCTATATACTATAGGATCCGCTCTGTGCCAGTCATTGCACTGGCTGCCTATATACTATGGATCCGCTCTGTGCCAGTCACTGCACTGGCTGCCCATATACTATAGGATCCATTTCAAACTGCTGTGTTCTCACTCCCACAAATGCTCTTCACAGTGCGGCCACCTCCCTAACATCTCTTCCCTCATCTCTGTCCTATCACCCCACCCATCCTCTTCACAGTGCAGCACCCCCCTACATCTCCTTCCTCATCTCTATCACCCCACCCGTCCTCTTCACAGTGCAGCACCTCCCTACATCTCCTCCCTATCTCTGTCTATCATCCCACCCATCCTCTTCACAGTGCAGCACCCCCTACATCTCCTTCCTCATCTCTATCACCCCACCCGTCCTCTTCACAGTGCAGCACCTCCCTACATCTCCTCCATCATCTCTGTCTATCACCCCACCGTCCTCTTCACAGTGCAGCACCCCCTACATCTCCTCCATCATCTCTGTCTATCACCCCACCCGTCCTCTTCACAGTGCAGCACCTCCCTACATCTCCTCCCTCATCTCTGTCTATCACCCCACCCGTCCTCTTCACAGTACAGCACCCCCCTACATCTCCTCCCTCATTCTCTATCACCCCACCCGTCCTCTTCACAGTGCAGCACCCCCTACATCTCCTCCCTCATCTTGTCTGTCACCCCACCCGTCCTCTTCACAGTGCATCACCTCCTACATCTCCTCCCTCATCTCTGTCTATCACCCCACCCGTCCTCTTCACAGTGCAGCACCCCATACATCTCCTCCCTCATCTCTGTTTATCACCCACCCGTCCTTTTCACAGTGCAGCACCTCCTACATCTCCTCCTCATCTCTGTCTATCACCCCACCCGTTCTCTTCACAGTGCAGCACCTCCCTACATCTCCTCCCTCATCTCTGTCTATCACCCCACCCAGTCCTCTTCACAGTCAGCAGCACCCTCCCCTACATTCCTCCCTCATCTCTGTCTATCACCTACCCGTCCTCTTCACAGTGCAGACCCCCCTACATCTCCTCCATCATCTCTGTCTATCACCCCACACGTTCCTCTTCACAGTGCAGCACCTCCCTACATCTCCTCCTCATTCTGTCTATCTCCCACCGTCCCTTCACAGTGCAAGCACCCCCTACATCTCCTCTACTCCTCTCTATCACCCACCCGTCTCTTCACAGTGCAGCACCCTACCCTCTCCTCCCTCATCCTCCCCATCTGTCTATCACCCACCCGTCCTCTTCACAGTGCACCACCCCTCTATACTCCTCCCTCATCTCTGTTATCACCCCACCCGTCTCTTTCACAGTGCAGCACCCCCACCTCTCTCCTCATCTCTGTCTATCACCCACCCGTCCTCTTCACAGTGCCACCCCCCTACATCTCCTCCTCATCTCTGTTATCACCCACCCGTCTCTTCACATGCAGCACCCCCTACTCTCCTCCTCATCTCTGTCTATCCCCCACCGTCTCTTCACAGTGCAGCACCCTACATCTCCTCCCTATTCTTCATCCCCACCTGTCCTCTTCACAGTCAGCACCCCCTACATCTCCTCCTCATTCGTCTATCACCCAACCGTCTCTTCACAGTGCAGCCCCCTACTCTCCTCCTCATCTCTGTCTATCACCACCCGTTTCTTCACAGTGCAGCACCTCCTACATCTCCTCCTCATCTCTGTTATCACCCCACCCTTCCTCTTCACAGTGCAGCACCCCTACATCTCCTCCCTCATCTCTGTCTATCACTCACCCTCTCTTCACAGTGCAGCACCTCCATACATCCCTCTCATCTCTGTCTATCACCCCACCGTTCTCTTCACAGTGCAGCACCCCTACTCTCCTCCCTCATCTCTGTCTATCACCCACCCGTCTCTTCACAGTGCAGCACCCCCCTACATCTCTCCCTCATCTCTATCACCCACCCGTCCTCTTCACAGTGCAGCACCCCTACATCTCCTCCTCATCTCTTCTTCACCCCCGTCTCTTCACAGTGCAGCACCTCCCTACATCTCCTCCATCATCTCTGTCTATCACCCACCCGTCTTCACAGTGCAGCACCTCCCTACATCTCCTCCTCATCTCTGTCTATCCCCACCCGTCTCTTCACAGTGCAGCACCTCCTACTCTCCTCCCTCATCTCTGTCTATCACCCACCGTCCTCTTCACAGTGCAGACCCTACATCTCCTCCTCATCTCTGTTATCACCCCACCGTCCTCTTCACGTGCAGCACCCCTACTCTCCTCCTCATCTCTGTCTATCACCTCACCGTCCTCTTCACATGCAGCACCCCTACTTCTCCCTATCTCTGTCTATACCCCACCGTCCTCTTCACAGTGCAGCACCCTACATCTCCTCCTCATCTCTTCATCACCCCAACGTCTCTTCACAGTGCAGCACCTCCTACATCTCCTCCATCATCTCTGTCTACACCCACCGTCTCTTCACAGTGCAGCACCCCTACATTCCTCCCTCATCTCTGTCTATCCCCACCCGTCCTCTTCACAGTGCGCACCCCCTACATCTCCTCCTCATCTCTGTCTATCACCCCACCCGTCCTCTTCACAGTGCAGCACCTCCCTACATCTCCTCCTCATCTTTCTATCACCCACCGTCTCTTCACAGTGCAGCACCCCCTACATCTCCTCCATCATCTCTGTCTTACCACCGTCTCTTCACAGTGCAGCACCCCCCTACATCCCTCCTCATCTTGTCTATCACCCACCCGTCCTCTTCACAGTGCAGCACCCCTACATCTCCTCCATCTCTGTCTATCCCCACCCGTCCTCTTCACAGTGCAGCACCTCCCTACATTCCTCCTCATCTCTGTCTATCCCCCCCCGTCTCTTCACAGTGCAGCACCCCCTACATCTCCTCCTCATCTCTGTTATCACCCACCCGTCTCTTCACAGTGCAGCACCCCCTACATCTCCTCCTATCTCTGTCTATCCCCACCGTCCTCTTCACAGTGCAGCACCCCCTACATTCCTCCCTCTCTCTATCACCCACCCGTCCTCTTCACAGTGCAGCACCCCCCTACATCTCCTCCTCATCTCTGTCTATCACCCCACCCGTCTCTTCCAGTGCAGCACCTCCCTACATCTCCTCACTCATTCGTCTATCCCCCACCCGTCCTCTTCACAGTGCGCACCTCCTACTCTCCTCCTCATCTCTGTCTATCACCCACCGTCTCTTCACAGTGCAGCACCCTACTTCTCCTCATCTCTGTCTATCACCCACCGTCCTTTCACAGTGCGCACCCCCTCTTCCCCTCTCTCTGTCTATCACCCCACGTCCTCTTCACGTCAGCACCTTCCCTGCACTGCTGCACCATACATCTTAGCTCCTCATCTATCCATCTCACGCTGTCCTCTATACAGTAGATCAGCACTCCCATCATTCTCCTCCCTCATTACTGTCTATATCCCACTCGTCCTATTCACATGTGCACACGGCTCCCATACCCCCCCCCCCCCTTTTTTTTTTTTACATGGCTGCCTATTTCTATAGTCTCATTTCAACTGCTTGTTCTCCCCACAAAGCTCTTCACAGTGCAGCACCTCCCTACACTCTCCCTCATCTGTCTATCACCCCACCCGTCCTCTTCACAGTGCAGCACCCCCTACATCTCCTCCCTCATCTCTGTCTATCACCCCACCCGTCCTCTTCACAGTGCAGCACCTCCTACATCTCCTCTCCTATCTCTGTCTATCACCCACCCGTCCTCTTCACAGTGCAGCACCCCCTACATCTCTCCTCATCTCTGTCTATCACCCCACCCGTCCTCTTCACAGTGCAGCACCTCCCTACATCTCCTCCCTCATCTCTGTCTATCACCCCACCCGTCCTCTTCACAGTGCAGCACCTCCCTACATCTCCTCCCTCATCTCTTGTCTATCACCACCACCGTTTCCCCTTCACAGTGCAGCACCCCCTACATCTCCTCCCTCATCTCTGTCTATCACCCCACCCGTCCTCTTCACAGTCAGCACCCCCTACTCTCCTCCCTCATCTTTCTATCACCCCACCCGTCTCTTCACAGTGCAGCACCTCCTACATCTCCTCCCTCATCTCTGTCTATCACCCACCCGTCCTCTTCACAGTGCAGCACCTCCTACATCTCCTCCCTCATCTCTGTCTATCACCCCACCCGTCCTCTTCACAGTGCAGCACCTCCCTACATCTCCTCCCTCATCTCTGTCTATCACCTCACCCGTCCTCTTCACAGTGCAGCACCTCCCTACATCTCCTCCCTCATCTCTGTCTATCACCCCACCCGTTCCTCTTCACAGTGCAGCACCCCCTACCTCTCCTCCCTCATCTCTGTCTATCACCCCACCCGTCCTCTTCACAGTGCAGCACCTCCCTACATCTCCTCCCTCATCTCTGTCTATCACCCCACCCGTCCTCTTCACAGTGCAGCACCTCCCTACATCTCCTCCCTCATCTCTGTCTATCACCCCACCCGTCCTCTTCACAGTGCAGCACCCCCTACATCTCCTCCCTCATCTCTGTTTATCACCTCACCCGTCCTCTTCACAGTGCAGCACCTCCTACATCTCCTCCTCATCTCTGTCTATCACCCCACCCATTCTCTTCACAGTGCAGCACCCCCCTACCTCTCCTCCCTCATCTCTGTCTATCACCCCACCCGTCCTCTTCACAGTGCAGCACCCCCCTACATCTCCTCCCTCATCTCTGTCTATCACCCCACCCGTTCTCTTCACAGTGCAGCACCTCCCTACATCTCCTCCCTCATCTCTGTCTATCACCCCACCCGTTCTCTTCACAGTGCAGCACCCCCTACCTCTCCTCCCTCATCTCTGTCTATCACCCCACCCGTCCTCTTCACAGTGCAGCACCTCCCTACATCTCCTCCCTCATCTGTCTATCACCCCACCCGTCCTCTTCACAGTGCAGCACCCCCCATACATCTCCTCCCTCATCTCTGTCTATCACCCCACCCGTCCTCTTCACAGTGCAGCACCTCCCTACATCTCCTCCCTCATCTCTGTCTATCACCCCACCCGTCCTCTTCACAGTGCAGCACCCCCCTACATCTCCTCCCTCATCTCTGTCTATCACCCCACCCGTTCTCTTCACAGTGCAGCACCTCCCTACATCTCCTCCCTCATCTCTGTCTATCACCCCAGCCGTCCTCTTCGCTCTGGAGGTGACTTTAGACTCACTTCTGCATTAATCCGAACCTCCCATTCCCGGCTCCAAGACTTCTCCCGAGCCGCACCAATTCTTTGGAATGCTCTACCCCAAAAAATTAGATGTATCCACAACTTAAATAGTTTTAGGCGATCCCTAAAAACACATCTCTTTAGGGCGGCCTATCATGATCCCTAGTCAGTCATCTAGACATAGCCTATCCGCTCCGCCTCAAGTGGATCACATACAACGGTATGTGGCCACTTATTCTGCTCCTATCTGTTCCCCATCTCCTCAAGTTGGCTATACTATCATTGTAAATGAACACCTATACCTTGTCACCCCCACCTCATTGTTAGATTGTAAGCTCTTATGAGCAGGGTTGCCATTTTTTGCTCCAATTATTGTATTATGTTATGCTTTGTATTGTATTGCTTTTGGCATTGTATTGTATGTTCTAATTGTTTCTTATGATTGTTTAAATGTGAACTTTGTATTGTGAAGCTGCGGAATATGTTGGCGCTATATAAATAAAAATTATTATTATAATTAATTAACAATAATGCAATTAAGACATGATATCTATCCATCAACTACCTATGTTTGCATGGTGAATGTAATTTTTGAAGATTTCATTGTTCTATGGTAAGGCTCTTAGTACACCTACTGGCTAATACTTGTGTACCAATTCAGTAGCTTCATTTCAGATATCAATATTCATAGTCTACGTATCCGCCAGTTTGTGTTTGCCCACCAACCACGGCAAGGTGGCCTTACATCTGATGGGGCCCTACTCTACTCTACTCTACTATTTCTTAACACTTTGACACCTTTCACATCAGCTTTTTTCTGCTATTTGCAGAAGATGGGGGTGAAAAAAGTACAATGTCTGCACTTGCCAGCTAAGGGCCTACCTGCGGCACACTTGCAGCAAGTCCCATGCAATGTATATGCAACTTGCGGTTAACTTGCTGTAAATGCGGCAAACGTGGCTTCGGCAGCTGCACCAAATGCCGTCGCTAAAAAAACACTGGTAACTGCGGTTTTTGCGGCCGAAACTGCCGTAACCATGTGTGCTGCACATTCCGCAAGTGAACCACAAATTCCATATACATTGCATGCAACTTACGGCAAGTGTGGCGTAGGTCTGCCCTTAGACAGCAAGTGCAGAAATTGTGTTTTTTCCACCAAAACTTCAACAAATAGCAGAAAAATGCTGATGTGAAAGCTAAATCTCTATTTTGCTATCTATCTATTTCCCTATCTATCTATGTGTACAGAACACACCGTGAGATGGAGATGTGTGTGAACAGCCATCCCGCCCGTCTCTTAGCTGTTCACAAAAACCCCTCCCTGTATAAAAAGAGAAGCAAATTTCTCAGCAGCTCTACTGCTGGAGCTTAAGATACAGGTTGATATCACCAAATAAAGAAATTTGGATGATACACATCTACCATTGTCTACATAATGTGTGTTCAAGTTGGTTGCTATATCTATACTATAAACTATGTAAATTAATGAATTAATAGTACCGTATATAACGACTACGTATGTTATATACCTATTTTCTATATAAGTAGTTGAAATCTATAGATCTATAGCTAAACTAATTTTTTTGTATTTTTTTTTTTAAACTGACTATATAACTAAACTACCGTATATACTCGTGTATAAGCCGAGTTTTTCAGCTCAAAAATTGGGCTGAAAAGACACCCCCTTCCGCTTATACGCGAGTCAGTGCCATTATACAGGCCCCCTCACAGGATGGCCCCCGCATGCAGCGCTGCGCACATACATTACCTGGCTATCAGCTGTCACCCTCCGGTGGCGGATCGTTCTCCTGGCTCCGGGCTGCATCTTCATCTGTGTCTTCCTGCTTGTCACGTGACCGGCCGGGTCACGATGACG